>JAGKTI010006681.1:12921-39818 GCA_018397915.1 Birgus latro | reverse complement strand
ACAAACCACCACCACTACCACAGCAAGAGGGAGAACTAAGGCAGAGTGATGTAATTCGTCACCTCACTCCCCGGCTACCTACTTTGACAGAGGAGGATTTTCGACCTGTTGGATACTTACCTACAAATTTTGACAGTTTCTCCACCACAGCCGCCACTACAACCACCACAAACCACCACCTCAACCACAGCAAGATGGGAGACAATGGGAGAGTTATTTAGTTTGGCGTCTTATAAAAAAAAAAAAATTAGCTTACTTTTTTTGAAGAGGGATTTAACTGTTGGATATGTAACAAAAAATTCGGCGCTTTCTTTTTTATTTTTATTTTTTAATTAGCTGTACAGTACATGCATAACACACACACACACACACACACACACACACACACACATACAAACTTCTGTGTTTTCCCTTTCTGAATGCAATCAATCAGGTGAAAATGACGGGTATTCAGTATATGATAATGATGATGATGATGACGATGACGTTGGGCTCCTGGTATGGCTGTAGACGGTTCAGTAATTCCTAATAAAATAGATCATCTTTATTTAATTTTACTTTAGTTCCCCATATCATTTTTTTTTCTTGCAGAACATTAAACTACATGCTTGGTGCTCTTGTTCAGTATTTCTCAATGGAAATCCTTTTTAAAATGAAAATATATTGGCATTTTCAAAGATAGTTTTTGAAAAGTCACAGGGAAATAGGACAGTATTACACTGCAAACACACACAGCACTGTCACACCTAACAGTGCTGCAACACACACACACACACACACACAGAGTGCCAAACCACACCACACAAGAACACCTCACATTGCATATCAGACACTAATGCCATACACCACACACTGCCATACCACAGTGTCACACCTTACACTTAACCACTTCACACTGTCACACTACCACACCACATACCTCCCACTGCCACACCACACACTGCCACACCTGTTAAGGTCGAGATAGTGACTGCAGAACCTCACCTCCTCCTCAACTCTGTATCTTTTCCTTTTTCTTTATTTTTTTCCCTCCCACTGAGTTACGTAAAATGAACTACAAAAGAACGGAAACCTCGTCGCGGTTAATGTAAAAGAGCTATGACTGTCCACTACGGAAACCACATGTCTCAAATAATACTGAAGTTCGTGACCAGTAGCCTATACCTGTTGCAGCTGCCAAGGATACAGGTGATTGTGCCTCTCTACCTGACCATAAAAAGAAGGGAGTGTAACTGTTGCTATGGTCACAGTAGAAGTTAACTCACGAGATAAGGGATCTTCCACAGTCGCCGCTTTTTATCCAGCCCACTGTATAGCGTACCCACCATAAACGTAAACATTATTGAAAACCAGAATGACGACTGTGAAACTGATCGTGTTAGTTTGGGCTGACCCTAACTATAATGGGGGTAAATCTGGTTAGGTCACGTAAGAACTGATTGTAGCAGAGACCCTATAGATGACTGGAGGAAGTCTAGATGAGTCGTAGAGGTGACACAGGTGACATTCCTGTAGGTCGAGCGAGAGGCTGCTGAAAATTATCTTAATTATTGATTGTTTCTTGAGGAATTAGCAAAATAATCACTTTGGAATATATGAAAGCGGTAAATACTTGTGTATTTCCCATTCTACACATTTTGTGGAGGTGAAATTTATAGTTTTCTGTAACAATAAAACTGGGGAAACTCAAGTGGCTAGCTTTATGATGCTATTCATGCTGAGCCTCTTAATTCCCAGGGTTAAACAGTATATACTTTCTGCCGATTTGTTCTTAGATTTGTATTTCCGTTCTTGGTTCTTTTAATTTTTCCTTAAAATTTATGAATTATGAGTCATTGCTGTAGTTCGTTCGTTTGCCGAGAAGCTTCATGGTTGATTATAGAGTAATAATGAGGAATTAAAATAGTTTATCGTTTTTAAAGAGAAGTAGATTTTTGATATATAAATACTCTGTGCAATTATAGTGAGCATGATGCAGGAATTAACATATAATACAAGACTAAGCAGAACTGAAGTCAGCCAGCAGACAATCGGACACGCTTACGATCAGCTGTTTTCGGGACGTCTGGCCACTACAATGTTTACCTGCTGCCCTTTAAATAAGCGTAGTCTCTTTAATTGACCATGTGTCTCTGCTAGTACTCTTATTTCATTATGGATGGAATGGAACGGTAAGGTTGTTTATTGTCTTCAATTTCATTAATAAATAAGTAACAGCTGATGACAAGTATTTATAAGTTTTCACTTTTAGCCACAAAAATTTAATGTATACTGTAGTTTGTTGCATTCATCAGTGTATCCCACCTAGCGGTAAGAAAAAGCACAGAAATGCACATACAGCTTCACGAATTTTGGACGTTACATATGACCAACCACGGGAAACCACAAATTTCTGGTTTTGGTTTTGCATGTTTTCTCATGCCCCCATCTCAAAGCAGATTTAGAATAAATTTTGAATGAAACTTTAATTTTGCAGTCTGTATGAATTAAGCACCACCACTGTTTTTTATATATATGAAAATTCTTTACCCAGTTATTCCAGTAAATCTGCAGAGTAAGTCCTCGGTTATTGTGACATTTTATGCCTTGTGGATATGGGTTTCTGCAATTACCTTACTCAGATTTTACTGATGCACAAAGTTTTTATTTATATTTTATTTCCTTTTCCTTTCCCTTCTCCTGTAAGATATATTAAAATGGAGACTAGGATGGTTCATTTCAGGTGATGTAGGATGCTGTGTTCATCAGTATTGTGGAGTGATGCTGTGTGTACTGGCCAGTCACATCCTCTGTCTTTTTAGGTTGAGAGATTACTCTAAGTTCTAAACTATTTCACCTATATAATGTGATTAGCAAATAATGAGCTCATTACAGTCATTCACAAAGTGATAGAACATTGTGCCATACATCCTACCTGAGTTCTGACAGAGAATGGATAATTATGGGTTGTAGCAGCCGTGTCTCAGTGGGTTAGAGCGTTCCGCTCTGACCGAAGGGTCGGAGGATCGAATCCACCCAAGGGTCATTGGTAGACATCAGGAAGGGCATCAGGTCATAAAATGCTACACACTCCAATCCAAAAGTCCTCTATTCAGGGGCAACGCCTTAGCCCTTCGGGGATACCAGGCGTAAAACCAAATTATTATTATTGTGGAGAGGAGAGGAAGTAAAGCAGTAAAAAAAAAGAAATCCACCATTAACTTGTCCCTCATAGGGTAAGAGCACAAACACCAGATCTACGGTGTAAGATTCAGAAAAAGAAAAAATTAAGGATTTACACGTACTGTGAGCAGTAACTAAGAGCACAGTGTAAGAGTGTTTCTGTATATAAATTTATCTGGTTACCAACTTTTAATATGTACTACCTATTTGAGTATTTTCTGGTGCAAGAGAAACACTTGGAAACAAGTTCGAGCATGCTGTAAAACCTGGAGTTAAATTTTGCATAGTAAAGGCCCATGTTGTGTTATTGTTTCTGTTTTAAGAAAGTTAATATGTTATGCTTCTTTCCCTTCAGTTTCTCCTTGCTGCTGCTGGAGCCAGGAGAGATATACTTTGAAGACTATGCTGCTGTATACACCTTACCCCCGCGGGAGGAGGACGAAACTGAAAGCTGGCAGGACAAGTTTGAGGAGGGCATACTCAGAGGCAGACTTAAAGTGAGGCTGGTTGATCACATTGACTTTCTTAGGTTAAAGAGTGTTTTAATTAACCCTGTGGCAAACTTACCTGGATGCAATAGCTACCTAAGTCTCAGAATTTCCTTTTCCTAAATCAATCCTACTCAATGACTGTTTGGCTTTATTTCATATTCAGGTATTGATTGATGAGTAAGTGCTCATTTGTCCCAAGTTTTGAGTACCAGTTCTGTTTCATAAATGTAATGGGTGTAGTGCCTTACAGTAGCTACTTGAAGAGGAGTTGTTTCATTTAATGTGAACATTAATTTATCACTGTATTGTTGTATCACTTAATAGAGTATGTTACTGTGTTACTGTACATTTTTTTTTTTAAATAGAATGTTATGTTTGTTGATGGTATTTCCACATAAAGTTTATCCAGTGGTAATGGTACTGATAATATTTACAGGATAGTATTTTGTGTAGCTATAACAAAATATTTTGCTGGAAGGTGATAAATGCTCAGATTTGATGCACTTTGGCAGGTATGCTCTAAATCTCTAGTGTTTGACTCGAGAGATCTGAGAGCACCCATAATCAAATTCCCTTTCCGTGCTGTGGAGACCATTGAGGAAGGAAGCACCAGTAACTCCCCCGTCCACTTAAGGTAGCCAGTGAAAATTTTATAATTCTTTCAGTGTGTTTGTAAGTGCAAAAGTATATATACAATACTTGTACAGTGTACAGAAAGTTTATTGAAAGTCCTAGTTCAGTGCCATTAACCCATTAACTTAGGTTGAATAATTTTGTCTAGTGTTAGTTGAAATAAGATATAGTTTTATCAGTCTTCCTGGAGTGATTTTTCTGAGCTTAACATGACCATCTGATGTTAGCTAAAAATAAATAAATAAATAAATAAGCCACAGTGCTATATTTATACTGTACTTCACAACCAAAGAGATAATCATGTCATTATATAGCTTGAAACTGCTTGTTTTTGCTATGGTCAAACTTAACCTTTACCATCATAGTGCAGTACTGGTATGTAATATACTTTTATGTGTTGCAGGGGTGAGGGTGAAGGAGGTGGGAATGTAATAGAGATTCATAACAATCTGACAGTGGAAATGCTGGAGGGTGGCATCCTGCAGCCTTATACTTTCTGTCGGGTAAGATTTCGGATGTGAAAACAATACTTATTTTGTTGATTAATTAATTGATTATGCTTTTGTTTTGTATGAGTAAAATACTAGCTTTTGTTCTACTGGGTAGTTACCATACTACCGTATATTTTCAGCAAACAATTCTGTGATGTATTTTAATTCCCTGTACAGAAATCCCGTCGGCATGTGTTTAGACTGGTGTACTGTAGTGCCAGTGCAGTGTTGCCACAAGCCTGTCAGCTCCAACGTGCTGCTACACTCCCACCTAATGACCAGAATACTATGGTTGGTATCACTGTATTACTCTGTGTACATATACGTATGTGATGTGATGAGCACTCAGGCTTCTCTGGAAGTGAACCCGATAGAAAACAGAATACTGTTCACTTCAGCCAGGCAGGGCTGGAGATCTGTTGTCAAAGATATGTTGAAGGACTGTTTGTGTCTAGGGAGTGAGGTGCACATAATGAGTGTGTTATGGTTTGAGGGGCTGCATCACATTGAGGGCATAGTAGGCTGTTCAAGATTTGCATCTTGTTCTGCTATGGCTCTGAGTATGTGTATGATGTGGTACTGTGAGGACTAAGGGCAAACAGGCAGTCCTTGTTATGTTGTTGTTTTGGTCCCAGGCTCATTTTGACCTAAACCTGGTAGGCTGCAGGTGGAAGGTGTCTTTTTCTTGCAGTCTACCATCGTCCTCTGGTGGGATAAGGAGGGAGTTGAGGGATGTTTGTTGTTGTTATTATAGTTGTTGTTGTGTAACCCTAGTTTATCTGGCTGAGCAAACCCATTGACCACAGGTAGGCAGTTGCTTCTTTGGGACTGTCATACAGGTACAGTACACATACATTGTGTAGGATTTTGGCACCCCATTGTGGTAGACAGTACTTCTTCAGGCTTGGACCAAGATCCCTCCCATGGGAAGGTACAGGGAAATATGAGATGTTTTGGTTTTGTGGTGGATGTTCCAGCTGCCCCGTCCAAGATGCACAGCACCACCATGTGTAGGGATGTTTGTACAACTGGGAAGGAGAGCCCCTTGCTTATGTTGGTGCCAATGTGTGAAGACATTCCTCTTCAGCACCAGTCAGCATTATCAGTCTGAGATGTGCTCTGTAGTGTCATCATCATCATCATCATCATTATTGTTATCATCTGGACCTCCTTTCCCACCCTGGGGCAGAGTGAGGAGTAGCAACTCCCAGTCATCCAAAGTTTGCCCAGTTCAATTGGCCGCGCTTCCATTCACTCATCATTCAAGCCCTCAAAATCCTGGCTCCAGCTGATAGGCCAAAAAAATTTCACCATGTTCTGTAGCTTCACATATACTTATCTGACAGAGCTAGTCCTAATGCTGTCATATTAAAAAGGGGTGCCAGATCCTTGGTCATGCACTTCTCTGTGCAAAATTAATACAGCCAGCTCGATCTCTTGTCAGTCCCTTCGCCTTGCCAACTTCCATATCTCTCTTCGCCACACACTCATCCACCATACCCCTCCACGTTCTTCTTGGCCTACCTCGCCTCCTCTCTCCTTCAGATTCGCTCAGATATATCTTTTCACCACTCTATTGTCATCTGTTCTCCTCACATGACCAAACCATCTCGGTACACTCTCTTCGTTTCTTGTGTCCACAGACTTCTTCACTCTGCATCTTTAACAAATCACATTATTCCGTATGCTGTCCACTCTCCGTACTCCACATACATTCCTCAGCAGTCCCATCTCCCATGCTCTTACTTTTGACTTTTCATTTTCATGCCACACCATAGTCTTACATGTGTATGTTATAGTTGGCACTAACACTCCTTCATGTAAGCCTTGTGCAGTTGCAACACTCAAGCCTCTGTTTCTTATCAAGGCTTTCATAGCCAGATATTTTCCTTCCCTGTGTCACTCTACTTTCCACTTCTGTACATTTTCCTCTCTTTTATATCACTGTACCCAGGTATTTGAGCTCTCTCGCCAATTCCAGTCTCTCTCCATTCACTGTAACATCACACTGGAAGTCACCTTTTCCCCCAGTAGCCATCACTTTACTCTTTTCTACATTTACTCTCACAGCATGATGCCCACAGACATCTTTAAAACTCTGCACTAGTCTATCAAACTTTTGTCCAATATTTGCAAGTAGCACTGCATCATCAGCATACTCTCCACTGTCACACCTTATTTTTGTTTTTGTTTTGTGGCATTACTGTGCATTTTTATATGTTCATGAGTAGTGTAGTGGGCCAGGGTTAGGCTACTCAGTCCAGACATTTAAAGTAAAAATGACCAATATTCACCACTGATCCAGCCCATCCCTTGGAGTTTTCCATACAGTTAGAACCATCAACTGGGGGAGTAGATGGATTAGTTTCGTATGCAGCAAGGGAACTTTTTTATACTGTACCCATATACCCAATGTTATTACTGTGAAGAGTAAATATAAGAAAAAGCAGACTTATATTGTAATGAGGATTTAGCTGAATTTAATGTTTGGATGGTCTTGTACCTGGTTACTTATACAGGGTGTTTTGGTTGTTTATTTGTTTTGCACCTTTGTGTGGTATTTTGATGGTAGTATTGTATGGCTGACACCTGCTAATTAGTGGAGATAATGTGATGTGCTACTCTCTATAGGTTGTTTATGATGATGATGAAATGATTGTGTCATGTGCTGTGTTGATATGTTTATAGTGTAATAATTAGTTATTGCAAAAACAGTCCAGTAATCAGTGTATCAGTGCTCATATACTTCAGCTTTGATTACTTTTTAAATTAAGACATTAAAGATTATATGACATCACTGGTTTAATGATGTGTGAATAGTAAAGACATACTCTTGGCCAACAGGCATAAGAAATTTAAGGTAATTGTTTATCATATGTGTTTGTGCAGCTTGCTAGTAGACACTCTTACATTTAATTGGTGTATAATATGCTTAGGTGTGGTTAAACAAGGTATGATGAGTGTTTACACCTGAAATGCTTTGATATTCTAGTGTTTTCATGTTTTTGCTGTTTTAATCTGTAGTTTTTACTTTGATGTTTTATTTTATAATGAAATTTTGTTGATAAAGCTGTTACGTGAAGTAAGCATATACATATATACATATATATACAGTATATACTGTATATATATTTTTTAATTGTTGTGCTACTAAATGGGTTGTTAAATTGTAGTTTGTGTTTCTAGGGATGCTTGTTAACCTTATTCCTTCTACAGTATTTCCAAACAAAGAAAATGTACCTAAGTATACTCATAGCTTGTCTTTGTGGCTGTGTAGATATATAATTGTTTTCTTTTTCATTTAAGCTCTGACTTTTTTTTTTTCTTCATAAATTTGGCTTTTCCTGTCTCCCTGTATGCCATATTTTACTTTTCATGTTCCTTCAGTTCATTCTTTTCTCCCTTACACAGTCCACTTGACTCTGAGATATATCTTTTTTCAATTATTGTTAATGCTACCAAATTACTTTATTCGATGTAGAAAAGATCTTTTATATTCTGTGGGGTTTGTTAAGTCTGTGTGTAATTTCTCCATTTTATAAAGTCAAACTAATACAGGAAAAAAAAACATCAGCAGATAGCAGAGTTAAAAAGAAAAAAAAAAAAAAAGACATTTGTGTGCTGAATGAGTTGATTCGCAATGACATTTTCTCCAGAGCTACTGTTTTTGCTCTTACTTTCTGCCTTATATTTCTAAAAACTTTTCTCTCCAGACCTTCCATGTTTACCTTTCTCCCTATCATTTGTGTTTACATCAGATTCAGGCTATTGTGCGATCACGTCAGAGCCGGCAAAAATTTGACCGTGCACTACTGAGTGACTTAAGTGAAACGGAAGTGTTGGAAACGAAGGCTTTTCAAGTTACCCCACTGGTCACCAACCCTGGCACCCTCCTCCTCACCAATGCAGCACTCTACTTCCAACCCCACAACAATGTTGAAAAGGTGCAGTTGGATGTTTGCTTGCATGGGATTATGCACACTTGCAAGCCATATTTTCATCTTGCTCTTAAACTTATCCCACCCCTAGCTGGAGGGAGATCATAGCCAGGGTTTCACAGTGCACAAGAACCTGTTGTTCAGGCCCAGTGTGGTAGTTTGAAGCTTAATTAGATTGCACAGTGTATAGTTCATAATGACACTGGTACATGTGCAGCTTGGAAAATTTGGGGGCTGTGTTCAGTATAGCATCTTGGCTACAACTCCCTTTCATCTAGAGATGGAGGTACAGGACCAGCAGAAATGATGACCCATGACTGTGCTCCTATATGTTTTGTAAAGATATGAGTACTGTACACGTATGCATGTGTATAAGCATAGCAATGGTACGTGTATTTTTCCAAGTATGTTTTCATGCACATCCCATTGTTCCACAGTACACTCATTATAAGTGAGTTAGTATAGGAGTGTGCATTTTGGAGAGTAGTGGTGAGAGTGCAGAATCATGAATTTTGATCGTGATCTTGTTCTTCATTTTGCTTAGTGAAGTAACAGTTGCTCTGAATGTTTTCTTACTGAGCACGGTCACAACTTACAGTATAGTATCCATTATTAATATCTGCAAATGGAACTGCCATTTAAATTCACTGTTTTTGACAATATGGAACTATATTAGTGCAGTAGCAAGAAATATGATGTGTAATTTACTGATGATAGCATGAAATATGCTGTTATCACTATTAATGATTTTATGTCACCTGATTACTTGCTATGGCAAGAATGCAAATTAATTGATATTAGAAATGAGTGATGTGTTATACCTGTATAAACTGCCCTTTGCATTTTATAAATGAAAATTATTTGATGAACTGAGAGTGGAGAGTGTGTGAGAACAGTATGTTGACTGATATATTATTACTTACATAGAATTTTCTTAAACCTCTCTTTCTCATTATGTCTTTGCCATCCAACACTTTCTTCTCCTTCTCATTGATTTAGATACCCATCATTTTCTGAACCATAGTTCCTCTCTCTCACTGTTGTATAATCTTTTTTCATTTTTGTTTTGTTTTTGCAGTTAATAGCTTTTTTATCTTTCTTTTTACAGATGAATCTCCCTCTTTGTGTGTGTGTGTGTGTGTGTGTGTGTGTGTGTGTGTGTGTATGCATGTATGTGTGTGTTTTGTTTTTCCTAGATCATACCATACATCATCTCTGGTTGGGAATTTTGATGATGATGATTCCTCACTTTTTGGTGACATTTCTTATTTCTTCCATTTTTTCTTATATTTTCTTCTCATATACTGGTCTTTATTATTTTTTCCATTTCTCTTATATTTTCCTCTCTTCATATATTTGTCTTTTTTCTCCTCCTGTTTTTGCTGTTCTCTTGTTTGATCCTTGTTATCCTCCAACTAGCACCTGCCTTTCACACTAGTTTTTCTAATTAGATTCTCACTCTATTTCATGGCCTTTCTTACCTCTTCTTTTTCTTCCTTTTTCTGCCCTTGCTTTATATGACTTTGATTTCCCTCCCACCATCACGTGGCTTTCACATTTCTTTGTTTTCTCTCATCTTTCTTTGCCTTTCTTGTACTTCCTGGCCTTTTTCCCTGCCTCCATTTCTCTGCCTGTGTTTCCAGTGTGTGCATGTTTTAATCCCATTTTTTTTTTCTTCCACCAACACATTCCTTTTATACTTCTTCCATTTCACATACATTTCTTCTCCCTATTTTTTGACCTTTATCACCTTTTTCCAACTCTCCTTTTATTTTTGGCATACCTTTGTTTGACCCCTGTTCTCCTCCCACCAGCACCCTGTCATACGTGTGAGCCTACCAGAGGTGAGGCAAGTGATCAAGAGGCGCTACCTTCTCAGGCAAGTGGTGAGTAGACCTGCTACACTCACTCACTCACTCACTCACCCACCCACTCACTCGCTTACCCACTCACTTGCTCTTTCTCAAGTTCACTCAACTATCTAGCTACTTACTTTGATTAACCCATGCACTGTGAGAGCTCTCCCTTAAGCTTGATTTATTGAATGATGGTAACATTAATAAATTTCAAAGGACATCATGATATCACTACTAAGTCAGAAAAGGTATTGTATTTTGATAGTAGCATTAAGTTAATAAATAATCATGATTGTACTGAAAGTGTCATTTTCATATCACTGTTACCTTGACACAGACTTGCATTCCCCACCTTGCTTTTGCTCATATCGTACCTGTTTTGTATAATACTGTGTAAATACTTAAGAGCATAACTTGTGAAAATTATTTAACCTGCCCAGTCCCGACCGATTTTTTACCCAGCCTACCCCCAGATCCCGACCGATTTTCGACTTTTTGTTTTTTGGCTGAAACCTTTGCTTTTGGTGAGAAACACTGAAAATTCATAGAAAAATCGTGATCCTGAGGTTAGATATGTTGATACAGGTGTCACTCAACCTTACGTTTTCCTTCTTTTTCAGGGTACCTGGCTAAAGAAAATGAACTATGGAAAGGTTAACTAATTCAAGCCACTTTAAATTACGTATTTATATTATTTTTTTGGTACGAATTTATGTGTAGTACAAGTCTACAGTATATTGGTTTTCACACAGTAATATAGGCGTTTATAAGCATTGTTCACTCACCCAAAACCCCAGTATATGGACCTTCCTTTACGACATTACCACCTCATCACTTCTGTTTGTTTCTACCTCTAGCTTCTTTGTTTCTTTGTCCTTCACCTCAGGAATCACTTTCACCGTGAATTTTGTCTTTGGAGAGACCGTGGGGCAACATACCTTTACTGGCCAGGTTACAGCTAACAGGTGAATTGCCCAGTGTGGGGGGAGGGGGGAAGGGGGGTTAGGTGGGTCCAGGCAGTATCCCCACTTAATAGCAGGTAGAGGAAGGTCTCCCACATATGCCTACCAAAAATCACCCGCGAATGTTGAAAAATGTGCACACAATGAATGGGCCTTGCAATTGAGTGACGTACGATGCACGTCGTTGGGTCTGTCCGCGGAAAAAAGTAGCGACATGCATCGTACATCGGTGGAACTCGGCGGGTTAAGGTAAACTTTCAGTTTCTTGTTACTGTTGTTTTTCACATAGCGGTACTGTATCAAGAGAAATTATTTTATTGAAGGAAGTGTCATTGTTACTTAGGCAGACTGAAGTTCTGTTTAATATCATAGAAAATATGATTAATATTATAAAAAATATGAAGTGCACAATAGCCACTTGAGAGTCTACAGTATTTGCTCATACACAGAGATATCTTCATCTCTGTTTTGTTTTTAAAGGTTTATAAAAGTGTGGTGAATAATGACATGCTTTCTCACGCTTCAGGGATTGGAGATATTCTGCCGGGAACTGTGTATGATCAAGCATCTCTTCCTCATCTTTAAGGTAACACTAACCCTTTCACCCTTTAACTCATCTCTTGTCTTCTTCATGTTCTGCATGGCTCATATATATATACTGTATATATATATATATAATATGAAGTATCATTTAATTTATTAGTCATGGTCATTATTGGTCTAAGATAATTTTGTTCCCAGGATTTCTTCTAGTACTTGTGTTACATAATGTACAATACATATATAAAAATTACAGTATGCTTCCTCTTAAAGAATCTCTATACTCTGGTTGGCCATGATACAGCTGATGTTTTCTATGGACAGGAAGCTAAACTAAGTGTCAAAATCAGCTAGTTACTTCCCAGCAGTTGCTGGAAGCCGTAAAAAAAAAAAGAAATGAGATGTAATATTTGTAAAATAATAGTCTCAGTTTGGACTTCGTGTACAGTTAGGCAGAAAGAAAGATCACTAAGTGGTTGTACATGTAGCTGAATGTGTCTTGCCTACAAGTGATGATTGTGACTGATTATGTTATTTGTGATCATTGTTTTCTTTCATCACATTTTGTTTATAAAGGTTCCAACATGGCATTAGCCTTTGTCACCCACTGGTGGCTGTCCATACTGCCTGATCTCTATCAGCTTCCGTCTTCAGTCCCTTATCTTTGAGGTCACATTCTATAACCTCATCCCAGATCCTTTTCAGACTTCCTCTTGCAAACCTATTCTCATTTCTCACGGCATTCACCCTCTGCGCCCAGCTGTCATCGTCCATCCTCTTCTTATGGCCAACCATCTCAATGTACCTGCCTATGCAGGTCTAAATCCCAGAGAGGTTGGCCAAGAGCAAACCATTTCCATTTCACTTTTTCCTCTACCATCAGTCTGCCCTTCCTCAAACACACCTCTCACTCATACACCTCTGCACTCCATCCTCCACCTCATCCTTGGTCTCCACCCTAACCATACCATACACTCTTCTGGTCAAGTGTCTTACTCTCCATTCTGTTTTTGCTCATGCTAAATGCCTGTTTTAATTGTGGGACAGGAGTGTGGTGAGCGTGACCGTGTGTATGACCTGTTGATGAGGCAGGAGCAGGTTAGCGTGGTGGAGCTGCGGCAAGATAATGCTACTTACCAGTGGCAGGCTCGAGCTATCTCAAACTACGACTACCTCTGCTACCTTAACAGGTCAGATAGAGCTTTTAGCCCTTTGACTACATGAGAGTGGTTTGAGATGGAGGGAAGGCAGCCTGATGGAGGGGTGCCATGGAAACAGTTCGTGGACCACTAGGATTTTTGTTATTTGAACAAACTTTTATGATGTTAGACTGAATAAAATATTCAAAAGCACTAACTGTTGTTAAAGGTTAAATTCCACAGCAGATTACTAAGGAAAAGATATAGTACAGTACTTAGAATAATGAATACGGTACTGTACTAGTAAATTTGTACAGCCATGTGTACCTGTAATAGGAGTGAAGTTCCCTTAGCAGAATCAAAGAGCAAATTTGTGGAGTATGATTTGATCCTGAATTTAAAACTGAGAATAGATAGTGGAAGGGAGGATTGTGGTTTCATAGTGGATAGTGAGCTGAAAATATTGGATCATTAAATAAGAATTAAGTAAAGCATAACAGAATAATGTCATATCAACATAATACTGATATGGGCATAATTTGACATTTGATATAGTTTTGATAATATTCTGGGTCTTAGAAATTTAACTGTAAAGCCTGACCCCTCCCCTTTCCTCCTTGACAGTCAGGCGGATCGAAGTGAAAATGACTTAACTCAGTACCCGGTCTTTCCCTGGGTCTTGGCTGACTATGTAAGTGAGACCCTTGACCTGGAGGACCCAGGTATTTATCGTGACTTGACTAGACCTGTGGGTGCCCTGAACCAAGAGAGGCTGGACAGACTCAGGGTAAATTATTATCTTGTTTAAGTTTTTGTGTGTAGTGGTGGTGGTGGTGGTGGTGGTGGTGGTGGTTGTGGTTGTGGTGGTTATCCTATTCTGTGCTTTCCTTTAAATTGTTGGATCTTAGACTTCAGTTTATAGCTGGGAATAGGATTAGACTGGTGATACTACAAGTCCTTAAAGGCATTCTTCATTATACGTCAGATATTTGTTTAATTTTATTAGGACTTGTTGTGTGGATGGCACTGGATCTGGTATAGCAGCTCTATAGGTAGCAATGGAATGTAGTAGGTAGTTCTTGCAAGTTACCATGAATTCAGTTGCAAAAAGGAATATGAAAAAAGATGACTCTTAACTAGAACTTGACTCACTCTCATATGATGACAGGAGCGATGCCAGGACATGCCAGAGCCTCGGTTCCTTTATGGATCCCACTACTCGACTCCTGGTTTTGTGCTCTTCTACCTGGTGCGCCTCTACCCGCAGTACATGCTGTGTCTACAAAATGGCCGCTTTGACCACCCAGACCGCATGTTTAATAGGTGGGGTGATGCTAGGCCGTTTTTGATAAGTAAATCATAACCAGAACAGTAGTATAGCTTTAGCATGTACAGTAGTTATTTTTAATTGAATTACTGTACTTCAATCTTCAGAAATATAACTATCTGTGCATCATGTGTTGCAGAACTGGTAAAGCAGATGACAAGTATTGGACATGGCATTTTGAGTGATGAGTGAAAATGTATACAGTGTGGGGTCACTTCCATTGGGCTCTGTTGATTTCTTTTATTTTTTTTTAATACTCTATCTTGTTAACCCCACTTTATTGATCTATCCATCATCCAGACATTTATCCTTAAGCAGCATTATGTGAACCCCACTGTCTGTTATGAAATAGGAATATGATTTTCATGGAAATGTGACCAGTTTAAATCAGCTCTTATTTCTTTTGTGGCCAGTATTATGGACACAAACCTGATAGATTGCAAGCTGAAATTGCCCTTCTCATGCAGTCCACTATCTCTCTCGCAGACGGCAAGGAGAGAGTTGAGGGACATTTGTGTGACGAAATGGCTCCATCACCTGGTTATATCGATGCCATTATATTTAGGGATCCCTCTCCAGCACAAATTAATTTATAAATTACTGTATGTCAGAAAATAGGCAGATGATTAAAATAGATGCATGAATGAATTACAGTAGTACATTGTACTTAAATTGATAAATGAGTGGTGAGTAGATGGTTGGTTGATTGATCTATTTGTATCTATATTTATTTGTCTCTAAATATGCTATAGACAGATAGATACCTGCTCAATTCTCATGAACCAACAACACAAACCTATACCACAGCCTGCACGAGACTTGGTGCAATGTAACTACCAACCCATCAGACTTCAAGGAGCTGATTCCCGAGTTCTACAACTTGGAGGGGGACCCGAGCTTTCTCACTAACACCCTCAACATCAGCTTTGGCATCCGACAGAATGGCAAACCAGTTGGGGATGTGGAACTGCCACCGTGGGCTTCAGGTACGTTGGCAACTTGCCACCGTGGGCTTCAGGTACGTTGGCAACTATACTCTCTCCACTGTATCTTGGCCAGTAATTACCATCTTTCCATCATGAGTACTGAGCTTTAGCAAGAGATTGATACTGTACTTGAATTTAGTGATAGTAATGAAGATGTAATATGTAATGGATGTAGAACCGTAATATCGTCTTATTTTGCTAATTTAAAATAGAGAAACTATGCTTAGAGGTTAGTATGGTTTTCCAGGTGTTGATTATTTATATTTATGATTATCCATGTGCCCAAACATGAGGCTGTATGATTAGCTACCTTGAAGGCATATTAGGTAGCATTCCTTTGCTGTGTATTTCTCTTGTACCCTACTAGTAACGTGCTAAATACTGTACTTGAACATGCTGTATAATTGTGCACAGTTTTGCTCCTATTCTGTATTTCAAACTTACAAGATGTTTTGGTAAAAAGCAGAGAACATCAGTACATAAAATAGCAATGATAAGTGACTGAACATTAGTCCATCCATCTATCATCCAATCCTACATTGCCCCATGAGGAGTGTAGGAGCCCGGGGCTAGGCAAGTTGGTCCTGACATTTAAGATGAGAGTGACCAGCCTCACTAATCCCTGAGTGGCATTATGTGAGCAATTCACCCCAACCATCCCTTGGCTATAAACCTTCACTGGCTCAATCCGATTGGAGTGCCATAATTACCCACTTAACCACCAGGTGCCATAATTTGGTGTACAGGAAACCATTTGGCTTGTCGCTCACTGTAGGGTGACCCATTGGCAGAAGGAAGAGGAAAGATTGAAGAAAAGATAGATAGAAGAGGGAGTGTAAAGTCACCCGTAGGCAGAAAGATGAGGAAAGAATGAAGTAAAGAATGACAGAAGAGGAAGAAAAGAAGGAGGAAAGGAAAGGACAGAACATTAGCTGCCTGATATTTCAGAGTTCAAGTACTCTACTGTAATGTGAATTATTACGGGAGCAGTTCTGTATTGTCAGGGTGAGTTTTGCTGTAGAGTACTATGTTATGAGAGAGACTAGGCATGTCCATTTCCTGTGGGAGAGTTCCTGGGATGGCTCAGGGTATCAGCAAGATAGACTGATAGGTAGATAGGTAAATAAATTTTTTTTTCTTGTTTTTAACTTATTATTGGGTGGATTATAGGTCCAAGTGACGTGATCAGGATAATGCGTGATGCTTTAGAATCTGAGCATGTGTCTGCCAACCTGCACCACTGGATTGATCTCATCTTTGGCTACAAGCAGAGAGGAAAGGAGGCAGAAAAGGCTGATAACTGTGAGTATCGTGTAGTGTTGGTCTGTTGCTGTGACTCATTTGAGACAACAGGCATTAACACTTTTTGGCTTCTGTGGCTCGCTCCCAGCTGAATAAAACTGCATGGAGTTAAACCAGCTGGAATAGAATATTAGAGATTTTCTGAGTATGAGATGGTTAATGGTACCAATATTATAAGAGTCAGGTTCTTATGCTCACTTTCAGTTGAATAAAATTCTCTTGTCAGCTGAAATGGAATTGTTGCAACCATGAGAATGTTAAAAGAAGTATAAGTTTGCCTTCCTGCGACTGCTGTTGTAATGAGTGGAGTATTTTGAAACATTATAATCATTATGTTAACCTGTTTTTTGAAAAATATCATTGAGGTGGCATTAGATACCATATAAATACTCAGGTAAAATATTTTATTAGATTATTGGTAATACATTGTTTTCATTATTTTAGGGGCTGTATCTTACAGTTTACTATGACATTCATATATGCATCATCATCATCATCATTAACAATCATCATCATCATCATCATCATCATCATCATCATCATCATCCGGACCTCCTTTCCCACCCTAGGGCAGGGTGAGGAGTAGCATGTCCATTTCCTGTAATGAGTAATTTTGAAACAACATAATCATTATGTTAAAATGTTTTTTGAAAAATTTCATTGAGGTGGCATTAGATGCCATGTAAATACTCATCTAAAATATTTTAATAGGTTATTGGTAATACTGTACAATGTTTTTATATATGTAGCATAAATTTTTGTATCTTCAGGCTTCATAACATTTGAGCCATCTCATACACTTAACTTGAGTATGACATGTATCAACAAAATACAGATATACCTTGATATACGATATCCCTAGATGCTATACCCCGGCTTAACGATGGGGGTTGAAATTCCACCATACCCAGCCTAATGATGGCCAAACCCTGGTTTAACGATAGGTTTGATTTTTTTTTTTTACCGATTTTAATGATATTTTAGACTAAAGTTGTGTGTTTATGTTGATTTATAAACTGTTTTTAGACTTACATTAATGTGTTTTAGCCATAGGTGGGGTGAACATTGTTATTTTCGGGTACAGTTACCAAACTTGATTTTTTTGCAGAGATATTTGATGATTTTCAAATTTTGTTTGTTGGTTTTAGTGAGTTATTTACAGGTGTTAGGCTTAGGTTAGCTTCTTTTACAGCTGTTAGGCCACTTACATTGGCTTTAAACTTGTTTTTGGCTCATTTGGGTGGATTTTGGACTTGGTTAGGAGGGAAAACCAGAGGTTGAAAAACACATCCCATTACTTTACATGTTAAATCTACCTCAATATACGATACCCTGCCTAACGATGGGTTTTTCCCTAACCAATTGCATCGTAACTGAGGTATACCTGTATACTTTATAGGTGTTTATGGTAATGTACTTGAAGTAGGGTATAACAGTGGTATTTATGGCAACATTTCATAATGCCTATAATGATAAGTACCGTAATAAAGTAGATGTAGTTTGATGTGAAGAATTCCCTGTCTTGTTATGAATTTTTTTTTTTTTTCCTTCCACTTCCTCCTTTTACAGCTTCTTCAATGAGTACATCATCAGAAACACACTTAAAACAGTTACCTGTTTGCAGTATATAGCTGCCATCATAATCCAACAGCTGTATATAATATTTTCTGTCTTTCATCATCTCTTATATAGTCTCACACATGATGGTGATGATGATGATGATGTTTGCAAGACTGTAACTGTGAAGTGATGACAGATAAGAAATCAATCTTTTTATCCTCCTCCTCTTCGCTCCAGTATTTTACCATCTGTGCTATGAGGGTGCCGTAGACCTGGGTGAAGTGACAGACCTCAATGAGCGGCTGGCACTTGAGGTGCAGATCACTGAGTTTGGTCAGGTACCAAAGCAGCTCTTCTGCCGGCCCCACCAGCCACGCACACGTAGTCTCGGACTCTACCATTCTATGTGCCTCTCCACTTCTAGCCGAGATGATGCTGAGGGAGGAATAGGTGAGGCCAAGAGTGGATCATGTTCCAGAAGAGTGAGGCCTAATGTGACTTGCTATTTCTCTCAGAAAAGAAATTATGATTTAATGTTGTCCATATACTGTATTCTGCTTTCAATGAATACCTCATCACCTTCATTGTCTTCTATCAGATATTAGAGAAGAACTCCTTTCTTACATCCACTTTCAGCCACTTCTTTTTTTTTTTTTCTTTTCAAATTGTTTTTCAACCTCTACACCTTCCACACTGTATCTTTCATACTGATTGATACACTTGCAAGTTGTAACACTAACTACTGCTTTGTCATTTTTAACCAGTCACTTCATTTATGCACTTCTCAAGTTTTCTGTGATGGATGTAAGCATGTTAAAGCCTATGTAAGCGATAAATGATATGATTTGCTCCCTAATGTCTCCCAGTTTGTTATAATATTGATGGTATTGACAGCCCCTGAAACTGAAGAGGTTCTGCATAAGCTACATAATATCTGGTTATAAAATTGCTGTAAGAAAGTAAGTTTTCTTCAGTTTCATAAGACTAATTTAACAATTGAGTAAGTCAGGGGGCACTAAAGTGGATTATGATTTCTTGCAGATTGTGAAGAAATACTGGGCCCAGGTGAGTGCGGTGTGTGGGGGCGGCTTGGCAACATTGAGGAGCTGGCTGAGAGCTGCATTCACAGAGAAACTGTGCTTGGGGTAACCTTCACCTCGGACACAAACCAGCTTGTGTCTGTTGGACAAGACTCACTTGCCAAAGTTCTCACTGTGCCTAAATTGGATCAGGTAAGAATATTTTTGGATACAAGTAGAGTCACTATAGTTTTGTATTTTTGATATTGGCAGTCTGAGTAATGTGCATGCCCTTGTATTACAGAATTTGCGATACACTCTCTGAGACACTTAATTATCTTATTCATTGTAAAGTAGAAATACATAAGGAATGGTAGAGGATTATAAATGAGTAATCCGTATTTGTGGCAGGTTCGGAGTGTGCGTGTGGGGTCGATGGCTGTGTCATGTTGCCAGCATATACCCGGCACACAGACAGTCCTCCTTGCCTCCTGGGACAATACTGTGTAAGTTGCACGTGCCTTCAGTTCTTCAACTAGCATTTTTTCCTGTTTTGCTGGCTTGCTGTTGTTACTGAGTACTGTATTATTGTTTATGTCCTCACTGTGTTTGCAATATATTTCAGCACCGTAATTTGTACTTTCTCTACCTTCATCTGTGATCCCTTCCTTCGTTCTGAGAACTCCCTGATGGGGGATGTCCATGAACAGACCCATCTTCAAGCTACTGTGTTCTTACATGCTTCTCTCTCCACTGTTACCATAGCATCATTTCTTTCTCTCTCTCTCTCTCTCTGCAGTACAATACAGTAATGCTGTTTCACTAGATAGTATTGTTGCAGTTCTGTTAGTGCTGTCATTTATATTAAGAAAAGATAATATTCATATGCTGCACAGTTGAGACTTAACATATTAGGTCTTCCTTTGGAGGCATCTTATCTACTACTTCCATCTTCTTGAACAGTACAGTATTAATACTTTCACCATAATGATCATTTTTTTTTTTTTTATTGTGTATCTCCAGGTAATTTTATTCAGCTTAAGAGAGACTGCAAATTGAAATGTTCATGTAGAGGTTGTATTTAGCCTTACCCAGTGATAAGTCTCCATTAAAGTGGATTAGATGATTTGGTTATAGCAGAACTAAATTGCAAACATGTCATTATAGTGAGGGAGTTTGGGTGATAAAATTTTGCTCTTGTATGGTAAGTTGATCAGTTCTGTATGATCATGAGCCACAAGTTTTTCTCACTGTCTCCTCCGACTCAATACAGAGAAAATTATAGCTTGGATTGTATACTGGAAGAGAACTTGTTTTTTGTGTTTTGAGCCTTGTTAAATGATGTTGTGAGTAACAGTATGGTCATCAACCATTCCTCATGAAGTCTGGCAAAGCTTTGAACACTCACTGTAACACCAGATGATGTGTCGTCATTCAGTGTAAAACTTTGACTGTGAATTCCATCCATTCAGGAATATGAGGAAAGGGTAGGCAAAAACAAGCTCACAGACATACATGGTTTTGTAAGATATTCAGTAACCATATGCTTATGTGTGTTTGTGTGGTGTAGGTACCGCTATAGCTTGGAGTATGGTCAGGTGAGCAGTGTGCTGGAGGCTCATGCTGATGCTGTTTCCTGCCTCCAGTGGTTCAGTGGCACCCTCATTACAGGTAAGTGTCTTCCATTCCAGTTGCACTTACAGAATTCAATTCCCTCTGGTGTGAGTGGAGATTTTTCATTTACCTAATACTACCTGGGGCAGAGGTCAGTCTCCTACTCTTGAATGTTCTGGACTGTGGTAGCCTGGCTTCAGACCTTTATAGCCTACCTTAAAGGAGGTAATATGATTGGCTTGATTTTTAACTGTTAGAAATTGACCAGATACACAAATTTTGTATTAACCACTACAAGTTTAGTATTAACCACTTCAGTCCAATGATTTGCTTTACCGTACATTTTCATTTTCTTTAATACACAACCAGATGATTTTATTAATCATAGTAAAGATTTTTCTGAGTGAAAGAATTAATGAAGCCTATATGAAACCTCTGGTGCTGGGTAAGTCTCTTCAGAGGTTGATAAACTCAGCTGAAGGTCCCAAGAATAGATATAACTGAGAAGATCCCAAGATTAGATATAATTGACATCCTCTGACTGTAGGGATTATTTCTGCTGTACTCATGTTATCAGTTATCATTCTTTTTTTCACCATTTGTTGTCACACAGAACATTGAACTATTTGTGCAACTTTTACCAGGATCCTGGGAGTGCACAGTACGAGTGTGGAAGGTAAGTGAGGACAAAGTGAATGAGAGGGGTGGGCAGCTGTCAGCCAGTGAGAGTGTGGTGTGTGAGATGGACCATGATGCACCCGTCACCTGCCTGGCCCTCCATTCAGATGGATCACTCCTGGCCACTGCCACGCAAGATGGCTCAGTCACTCTCTGGCTTCTTCCAACACCTGACCTTCTCCACCAGATTACTTGTGAGTTGTATTTTTTTGTCAGCATGTTTTGTTAAGTAATAAGCAGATTTTGGCACATGGTGTAGCTTTTACTCTTTAGAATATGTCAGCAATGCCATGGTCAACCTCAATATGGAGATGCCTTAAGAGGAAGTATGACATCATTTGATTGATTAACTGATCGGTTGCTTAAATTTTACTCTTGAAGTAATGTGAATAATCGCATTAACACCCTTTAACACATTGATGTACTATCTAGTTTTAGCCGCTCTTTCATAGGTAAAGAAAGATATGCGGATGGTGATAATGCTACTCCATTTGCTATCTCCAGTCAGTTTTCCTCATTTTAGGTATTGACGGGGCAATTGAAGCCCTCATCAGACTCCTCCAGTTCAAAAAGCCAGATACTGTAAAAGCTGAATGAAATTGTGTGGAGGTAGTAAGAATAAAATTAAAAAGAAATGCTTTGAGTGAGTGGGTTAAAATGTACTGCAAAGGTAATTTAAACAGTCTGTACAATATTGAATTGTGGAATTTAACCGTATCCTGCCAATTAAATGATTTTTAACATTATTTTGATTACAACGGTAAAGAATGTATTGCACAAATCTATCGTTATCACAACACTTCATAAAAGTTTTTATGTTGATGAATGTCATTAGTGTTATCTTAAATTATCTCTGGTTTACATATTGATGACTCATTGAAACAGGTGGAGGACAGTGATTTTGTTGTTTGCTCAGTGCCAAAATAATACATTACTGGGTTCAACTGAGATATTTGTGACAGTTTCTCGAAGTAAGATTCAGTACAGTCATGGCTTTAAAATACAGTAGGATTGAGCACTGATCAGCTATATTTCACTGCTACATGTACTCTTGTGATGGTTCTCCTTTCTCCATGCCTTTCAGTCTGTTTTTCTGTATTAAACCCATCACATTTATTACCATGGGAAATAAGATGATGATGATGTTGTGTGCAGGCCATGATGGGAGTGTGAGTGGAGTGGCATGGAACAGAGGTGAGGGTGAGGAGAGTCGCCTGCTTACCGCCGGAAGGGATGGCCGTCTGACCATCATTGACCCTAACTTGGGCACCACTGTCTGCACCCACACCACCACACATGAGTTCAGGTAATTACTGGCCTTTATTCTTGTACTTTAACTTGGCTTAAAATGTCATCTCTCCATCTTGAATGCTGAGCTGTAACAATAGATTAGGACTGGAATATGATGCCACAGAAAAGGGCTGTGGAAAGGATGTAGAGTTGTAGCATTGTCCTTTTTTTGACACAGAACTACATGAAATAAGCTACAGAAGAGTGAAAATCTTGCCTAGGCTAAAAATGGAAGACACAGAGCCATGCATTTGATGTAAAGTGTTGTTGCTGTGTTGTTAGTTTTTGTTTCATTTCGTTATAAATGCCCCAACATGCTTGCATGCATCTGGCTTGGTCACCTAATGACAGCTGTCAGTGCTGCTTGATCTCTGGCAGCCTTCCTTTCAGTCCCTTATCCTTATCCATGAGGTCACACTGTATGACCTCATCCTATGTCTTTTTTGGTCAGCCTCTTGCAACCATACTCCCCAGTGTTAACACTTCTCACCTTTTGCACCCATTTGTCATCCTCCATCCTCTCCACATGTAATGAAACTGTTTGTCGCTGTATGCTGATCCCGATTGAGAGGATGGTGAATTTTGCTCATGTATTTACAGTATACAATATTGTTAGAGTTATATTTTTATGGATAAAAATCTCATCAAATTTTTATTATTATTATTATTTTTTTCTCCTCCATCCTTCTTTCCTTCAATCCTCTTCTGTCTTTCATTCCTTCATTCTTTCCTTGTCCTTCTGCCTACTGGTGACTTTGCACTCCCTCTTCTGTCTTTCTTGCCTTCATTGCTTCCTTGTCCTTCTGCCTGTGGGTGACTTTACAGTGAGTGACAAGCCAAATGGTTTCCTGTACACCAGGAAACCACTTACTATGCTGGGTGGTAACCATATAACCAACTGTGGCACCTTGTGGTTCAATGGGTAATTGAGGTGCTCTCAGTCGGATTGACCCAGTGAAGGTTTTTATCCAGGGGATGATTGGGGTTTATTGCTCACGTAATGCCATTCAGGGATGAGTGAGGCTGGTCACCCTCATCTTAAATGTCAGGACCAACTTGCCTAGCCCCGGGCTCCTATGCTCCTCTGTGGGACAACATAGGATTGGATAATGAATGAATGAATGAATGAATTTTTTTTCTCTAAACGCTCGCCTCAGTGGTTAAGTGTTTTATGCAATATGTGTACCATGAATAGCATATACCAGTATATACAGTATACAGTGTATATATGATTGTACAGTTTGTTTTAAATCTTAAAGTGTGAGAATACTGATGAGATATGCTGAGTGGTCTCTTACATCTTGAATAATCTGGACTGTGGTAGCCTTGGACCCTCCTTCAGCTTAGCTGCAGCTGTTTCTCTTCTTACCATTACTATTACTGAAAGAGTATAAGGAGTGCAGATTAAAGAGGAGCCATGTACAGGTGTGTAGCGTGGGAGGGGCGTCTGGTGGCAGCTGGTGTCGAGAAAGGCTATCTCATCCTGTTTGACATGGGCACTGGGAAAGAGCTGGCCAGGCTACTTGCTCACATAGGTAAGTTAACCATTTGGCCCTCTCTTTTACTGTTATGTTTATACCGGTATTTACAGTATTTGTCTTGTTTGGCCATCCAGCAAGAGTTATAGGATATTTATAATACTCATAAATTGTTTGAAGTTTTTATATCATATAAGAGCAAATGGCTACAACTGCATAAAAAAACTCTCAGTTGTTTTAGCTGTAAGAAGGGAGAGACACCTCACAAAAAGCCTTTGCTGTAATCTGTATTGCTACTGTATTCTTTATATAGAGAATTTTTATACTGTTGTAATTTGATAGTCTTATACCAGAAATCCATCTTACTGGGAATTACAGTATTTTAAGCATCTTATTGCATCACTAAAGACCTTGTTACTTTGGTCACTGTCCACAGCCGGCTTACTATAATACTACCGTGTATCATGACTAATCTGACCACTTCATTTGAAAAATGTATAAATGGTGTGGCTATATCAATAACCACATCATTTCTAGTTTTCCAGTTTTTATACTTTCTACTTTCCTGTTTCTGGGTCCTAATTCACCCTATATGTATGGTAAATATATGATGATGATGATGATGATGATGATGATGATGCTCTGTTTTTTATATTCAGCATTCAGATGCAGGAAATTAGTCACCCCACATCTCTTCATATCTATGGTTATTTGTCATTTAGGTCCTCACATCAGCTGTATGTTGTTTCTCTATTTTGAAACTAAACCCTAATTTTTTCAACATTTTGTGCCTTTCAGAATATGGCACTGTATCCATTAACTTTTTATTTTCCTTTTCACATTTGCAGGTTTACCTTTTCCTCCAGTTTTTCTGCTCATTACTTTCATAATATACTGATGTCTTATTGACTGTTGATGGAGATGAAGCTGTGCTATCTTGAATTTTGAATGAAATTTTGATTGCCATACTGAAGTGAGTTTAATGTTTAAATTGTGTTAACAAAAAATCCAATATTAACATCTCACTTACACTTTCATAGGGATTTATCAGGCTCCCCCCTACATTTTTTTTTAAATTTAACAATAATATTATCACATCGGTGCTTTTGCTATTTTTTGAATGTACAGTAAACTCACAATTATCCGTCATCATAATATCCAGCCTCACGGAATAGCCGGCGCTGCTGGCTCAGCTCTTTTAAAACATTATTCAGCGAAATTATGCAAAATCCAGCACTGAAACAGGATGTAATCGGTGGTTCTATTCAATATCCGGCGTCAAGGTGTATCAGCTGGCGCTGTATTACTGTATTACAGTATTTTAACATTACTTCATTGTATTTTATGCTTAATTCTTACATTTTACTCATGGGAAAGTTTTTAAGACAGCGGGTTAAGACAGATAATAACAGTATCCATCTCATCGCCAAACATTGCTCTGATGGGGGGTGCCATGCAGTATCCGGCGTTTTGCTTTAACTGGCGTAAGGCTTGGCTGAATTACACTGAATAATTGAGAGTTTACTGTATACAATTCCTGCAAAATTATGAATAGCTACCAGATATGCTTAACTAGAATTTAAATGCAATGTACAAAAGTCTCATCAGGCAGCATTTATTTTTAATTTACTTTGTTAAAAATCTGTGGTCATAGGCAGTATTTGCTAATACTGTACTTGTAAGTTGATTCTGACTGTTTACTTTCCTACCTGCTTCTTTGTTTGCTTTTCCAGTACTTCTTACTGTTGTTTTCTGCTTTTAATCAATTTACTGTGTATCCATTTGGTAGGTGAGCAACAGTGATGTATATGAGTGTTAGTAGATTGAATATATCTAGCAGGTGTATGTGAAGTGCATCTTTAAAGAAAAATACCCCCAAAATTATTTATTCAGTTGTTTTGGCCTGTCCACTGGAGCCAGGTTCCAGGAGTTTGAATGGTTTGTGCATGTCTGTCTGACCTATTTTGCTGGGCATAATGTTGACATTGTAGTTCCACATTCATATTTTCTCCATCCTTGTTTCTAGATCCTACCTCACCCCATCTATAAGTCCTCAGAGAGGTCGTGATGATGATGATGACATTTGATGTTTCAGTTTACAGTTGGGTGGCACTTGAGTAATCATATTTCAAATGTCTGTTACCGCAGTTGATAGGTAAAATTTCGACTACTTCAGGGGCAGTGACATGCTTGGCAGTGAGTCCAGACCAGCAGTACATAGCCACTGGGAGTGCAGATAGACGGGTCAAACTGTGGGGTATGAGGTCTTGAGGGAACCTAATATTGCCTACCTCTTGGCAGGAGTAAGTCATGAGGGGTGGCAGCTTTTCATTTACCTCAGGAGTACTGTATTTACACTTTTTCTACTTTTTTTTTTTTTGTGCATGTGTATATATAGACTTTTTTTTTTTTTTTAATCATTCCTGACCCT
>JAGKTI010006681.1:0-12840 GCA_018397915.1 Birgus latro | reverse complement strand
TAATCATACCTGACCCTTTCCCATCCTTGGGTGAAAAAATTAGGTCAGGATAATAATGAACAATAATTTGAAGAGTGAGATTTCGTAAGAGTGTCAAAGTAGCATGAATAAAGGTCACAGCAATATATGGTTTTAGGAACAGTTCAGTTTATGGTCTGCCGTTTGGAAAGTAGTCTTTGTTGCAGTGTAACACCATAAACATAAATCATCTCTTCTTGGGTTAATTATATAGTTCCGAAGGCCATCACCTACTGTCAGTCTGAAAATGTGATTGACCCACAAAGAACAGTAGTAGATAGGCAGCTAATTTTGTGTAGAGTTTCAAGCTTATTAGAATTCAGTTTTATTTGTGAGTGAGGTCAGTACGAGATCACACGAATAGCTTTAAGTATGGTTGTGTTTGATAATCTCATGCAGTTGTGTTTGAATGTAGGTCGTTAGCTTACTTTGTTCCTGAAAATAGTTAGTTTACTCTTTGTAATGAAACACAAAACTACCAAAGTGCATATACAGTAGTTACTAAAGGCAGTTTACAATAGGCTGGGGTGGGATAAAGTTTTACAGCTATTGATGTGATTAATGTGAAGTTTCTTGTAATATTCCACTGGTATAGGCTGTTAATATAGTTCTAGTATTGATGTTTGTCATTTTGTGTGTGTGTGTAGTACATATAGTCTTTACTGTACAGCAGTGTACATTGATATCATGTTTCCTATAAGAATCATGTGATATTTTATTAAATAAGACAGTATTGTAAGTACTTTTTATGCTAGAGTTGTGTTTTAGCTATAGAATATGCTGATAGCTTGACTTGCACAATCAGTGACTCCAGGAAGTCTTCTCCACTACTGTGATAAAGCCACATGTATGTGATGCTTTTTTGGATTATAGTATTGCCTTATTAATGTGTGTGTGTGTGTGTGTGTTTTATTCAGTGTGTTTGTGCTTGTGTGGAAGTTACAGAATATGTGGTTATCTATTAAGTTTGGTTGTGTGAGAGATATGAAGTACAGTGTGTGCCTTATTTAAGTATGTTTTTGTTTGGCTTATGTGTTTGATTTATATAGCACATTTGTGTGAGATGTATGGAGTATGTGTTTGATGTATTAAGTGAGTTTATGTGAGGTTTATGAAGAACAGTTTGTGTTAGATTTATGAAATGTTTGTGTGTGTTTGTGAGATTTATGAAGTATGTGCTTGATGAATTAAGAGTGTTAGTTAGCATTTGATTTATCAGATATATGCTTTGTGTTGTGAACATTGTTGCTTTACCACATTTCCATTCATTTAGGCTCTGTTCCACGTGAAGTTAGTCAGTCTTGATATAAACTCACTTTTCCCGATATGCTGATAAACAACAAAGGAAACTTTTTATTAGTAACTGTGTGAGGTCAAGAGCAGTCAGTTTAGTGGACACTTTTTTTTTTTTTCCCAGTATACTTCTGGCTGCCCTGACCTAGGGCTTATCCCATGAACTCCAATAGGTAATAGGATTTTTATATAGTCAGAAGTGAGTGATAACCTTTGATAGATTTTGAGGAGAACTTTGATGGTGTGATCTTCATCCCTTCACTATGGAATTTTTCTCCTAGACTGAGTATAGCACTGTAATATTATTTGACTTGGAGTATAATAAGAATACTGGAGCATGAGTTCGATGTCGTCATATTTGTGGAGTATATATCTCTTTCAGGCAAGGGATATCTTGTAAGCTAATTACCATCACCTGGGGTATGGAGGTTGAAAAAGAAACACGTTGTCATATGGAAGGGGTTAAGAAATTACATTATATATCACAATGCCAAGCTACTGTAGTTGTATGGAATTGGATAAAATACAAAACTTCGTTTGCATATCAAGGGCTGAAGGTTGTGATTGTGTGACTGAATTTTGCTTTTTCTGGGTGTTTGTACATGTGACAAGTTAGATACAGTATTAAGGGGGGTTGCTAGGCTATCAGTTTTCATAGCTCTGTTTTTTTATGTGTTTATCATTAGATTATATCCTCACCTCGTCTTTAGGTAGGAATGAAAGGCATGATGATGATGATGATTGATGATGATGATTATAATAATGTGACAATGATGATGATGATGATGATGATGATGATTCACATTATGAATAAATTGTTTGTGAATGAATATAGTAAAAAACTGTATAACATTAGTACTGTATATTATAATGGTGAGGTAAGAGTAAATATGTCTCAAACCAGTACATTATATGTTGGCTTGAATTCAGTGGAGGGGTTAGCATCACTATTCAGACAGTTACTATCTTCAACAATGGTACATTATAGAATATGAAGTTGGCAGTTCCAGAAATGTACCTATTCATTAAGTTATTCAGTATGTCCAGAGTTGCTGTTTGGCAATGAATTTGTTACAAGTTTCATTTTGTCCTTTTTCAGCAGTCATTTTAAAATTATACTGCTCTCCAGTTTTCCATAATTGTATATAAAGTTTATTATATATATATTTTCAGACTCTTTGCCTTGTTAGTTTTGCTTTTGAAGTATACTTTTCTTTATCGTAAGTTTTTATGTTGTAATCTTTCATGTATATAAGCAATTTTTGATGGTTTATATATCTGTGTGAGGTATCTTGGTAGTCATGTTGGGTGAGTGCTTGCTGTGTATTCACTGGATCTAGTTTCGAGTCTGATGTAATGATTGAATTGGGAACCTTGGGTCATCTTCAGTCAAATGCCAGTCCCATTGTCAACCCACGTCATGTCTTTTGATTGGGTATGACTTTCACCTCCAGCTAAAGTTTGTCTAATATTTCACCCATTCTAATTCTTGCTTCTCCTCTGTTGGCTTTTATTCTTAACCTTAGAGAGGCTTTCTGTGGCTGTATGTCCATAGATGATGTTCTCTGATATGATGCATCAGGAAGGAAAGTGTTGGATATGTCTTTGTGCGAAGTAAGATGTATAAGGTAAATTTTTGTCCCTGCTTGTACATCTGTGTAGTAGGACCAGTCATGTTTTGACCATGACATCTGTTTGATGCTGGGTAAATAAATGTTCTCATGGTGCTGTTAGGATAGAGAGGCAAGAGTCTGTGTGAGGGAGCTGATGTTAAGGGGTGATTAATCCATTATTCTCTACTTACTGACTTTCTTGATCTAAAATGGTGCATGTAAATATCAGTCACTTTGATTTCTGTATGTATGACATAGTAACAGTGATCATCCTGGTTTTCTTCCTCTTTTCCTTTATTTTCTCCTCATTTTCTCATTATTATTACATTTCTTTAATGATTTTTTTTTTATTCATAAGAGTTTTTTGTTCATAATAACACTTGTTGTCACAGACTCATGATTATTTTTCTGGGCTGATTTGCCTGTAAATTAGTATCTATGTACCTGACTCTGGTATCGCAAGACATCTGTTTCACAGTTTCTGACTAGAGCTTTAAGGTAATTTTATAGTTATAACGTTCATTGCGTCCTTGCGTTTGAGGCATGAGGGTCTAGGATGATGATGGCAGATTTAAGAGGAAGGATGGAACTGGAGTGGAGTATATTGGTGTTGTGATGAGGAGAGAGAGATTGAGATGGTTTGGGCATGTGGAGAGGATGGGCGAGTGATAGTTAGGTGCAGAGAGTAGGAGGTGTGAACATTGAGGGTGGGGTTGCAAGAAGCAGACTGAAAAAGACCTGGGACGAGGTCATGGAGTGTGGCCTTGAGGATGGGTGGCTGGATGGGGAGGCTGCCAGAGATCGAGCAGCATGGAGAGTCCTCACTGGGTGACCAAGGCCAATGTATGCAATGCCTTTATAAATTAAAGGAGACGAAACATGTAAATTGTGAGGCATGTAACTATTAGAAGTCTGTCATGGAACCACCATATGCCAAAGCAACCATCATAGTGAAGCACATATTCTCTTCGGTTTTGAGCACAGTGACAGTAAGAGGAAAGTTTGATTCTAATGTTCCTTGTAGTCTGTTTGTTCTGTGATTTTTTTTCATTATATGAGATAATATAAATACAAATACATAAACATACGGCTACTTTGGAATGTCTGGCACTTGCTGGCAAATGTTGCCCAGTTAGATATTATTTATGGTCATCCTCAGAGGTCTGGGGATCAGACTTCACTTGTGCAGCAACCCACACTATAGCTCTATTCCAGCCTGCACAATTTTGATCCAACTTGCGTTTACCAGATAATTTGTGCAGTGGGAACCCATATACCATGGGGATATACTTTTCTTTTCTTTTATCTGCTTTACTTTGCGCCTTTCTTGTTTTTCCTTCTCTTCTTTTCTAGCACATCATTGTATTTAACTCTTTGACTCTTAGGTAGATCTCCTTAGCTGTGTACAGTTGTCTTACAGCAAGATTTAATATCAGAGTTGACTCAAAGTAATGACAGGCTTACGTCTTCGTTCAGCTGTTAAAGATCACCTATGGATACAAGGCCTTTCTTTCTGTATTAAATAGTCTTAATCCATCAAAATGTAGTAATGCAAGGGGTCCTTATCATAAATGAGGGATGCATTGCTACATATCACAATTTTTTCCATTGAGGGGGAAATGGCAAATTATGTTTACTGGTACCAGTGAAACTTTTGATAGGCAAGTTATCTTCAAAATTGGCTGTTTCTAGCAAAAAGAACAGTTCAGAATGATTTATAATAAGGACATACTTTGTGTTCATCCTTCCAGTATCATTATTTCTTTTCTGTCTTAATCATATAGCTGCTAGATGATTATTTTGCCCTCAGAGACACCTAGCATTGAAGAGGTTAAGGGAGATTGTTTCTGACCCCTCCGATTAGAGAGACCTTTCTGAAGCTGAATCAAATTAGCTTGAGGTGGTTTTGAATAAAATAAAATATGTCAAAATAAGGAGGGTTTAAAAACTTTATGTTGGTGAATTGTACATGGATACATTACTTAGTTTTAGATAATGTAGGTGTAGTGTTTAGCTGATGGTTAAAGTGTCACTCCATGAAAGGTGGTTCATAGCATTCTTTTACTTAAATAATGTATATCGTTTCAGCTTTGATACTTAGTCTTAAATAATTTAAATAATATTCAGGGGATAGTTATAATATTACCATGAAAAAGTGCATCATATCCATCTGTAACATAGATGGTATTGTTTTTAGGTGTTCCTGTTAATATTTTTACCTTTTCTTGTTCTGGATCTAACCCATGCCTTTTTAGTAAGGAATTTTTAAATAAGATTTTTTTCTTCTTTTAATTCTGGGGGTATAATTGATGGTGATGATGTTTGTATATCAGAAATTGCCAGTGCATGACATTATGGTAACTATACTTAAACTGGGAAGGGCAGATACTGTGATGCTGTCTTATAAATACAGTATGTTCATTTTCTTACTACACTTCATAGCTGTGAAGAATGTTTAGCCATTTCTAGTTTATTGTCTGGGATATGCACTGTTAGGGATATCTATCTATCTGCAGTCAGATGCCATAATCCCATAAGGGGTGGTTGTTGATCATTGAGTTAGTTGTTTTACGGGAAGAGGCACTGACTCTTCGCCAACCCACTTTAAGTTTGCCTAATATTCCACCAAGCTTGCATCTTATTCCTTTCTGGTGATTAACCTTCCCAAGATGGTAGAGTTTTGGTATGTTATTCTGATGTTATGCATCCAGGGGAAAGTAATGGACATACCCCAAGTGTGAAGTAAATGCAGTGTGGTATTAGGATGACTTATGACTTTAATTGTACAGGCAAAATTCTACTCTGGGTAATCTCTAGTTCTTGGGTAAAGGGTTACAAGCACAGAAGACACTTGGCGCAGACTTAAAAGCAGCTTAAAAATATAACATGAGCAACTTTATGTAAAATATAAGTGTTTTTTCATCATGTAGTTATTGATGGAATAATTAGGCTTGCTGTTTATTTAGCTGTAGTTCTCTCACTTTTGTACTTTCTCATTTTTTTTTTTTCTGGCTCCTACTTGCCCATCATTGCATGGGAAAAAAGGTCAGGAAGATGATGTCAATGGTGATGATAAAAACAACTAAACTAGGAGTTCCTGTGTGCCGTACCTGTCTTGTGATTAGGTAGCTGTTGCTGTTGACTTCTCTCTGTAGCTAATTGGTCCTTCTAATTGTTTTGAGGGGAATACATATGTGAGTCATAGTTTCTGAGTCTTCATACTTGTTTTGGGAGAAATTTATTTTTTGAGTTATAGTTTCTATTCTTCATAATTGTTTTAACAGGAGTACAATTATTGAGTTGTAGTTCTTGGTCCTCATAATGGTCTTGAGACTAATACATTTTGTGAAACACAGTTTCTGATCCTCATACAGTAGTTGTTTTGATAGGAGTACATTTTTGCAAGTCATAGTTTCTCTTTGCCTCCCCTCATCCTAGCCCAGGATGAAAGAAAGTCATTGCTGGGATTTGAAACCGAATGATACTTTGTATCCAGTGTTATGGTTGGTTTTTCGTGGGTTAGTTAGACAGTAGGAGGAACAATTCATGATGACACTGTTACTTGTCCAGTCTGGAAAAGCTCCTAACTGCCAACAGCATATCTTTTCTGACTCATTGAAGAAAGTACTGTAATTTTTTCTTGGCTGACTTTAAAATTGTTTTGTACAAGATTTTCCTCCATTTCATTTGCTGACCTAAATGTTTGTTTATAGTATCCAAGTTGTGCTAGTACAGACTGCTCCATCCAATTTTTTTTTTACCATACTTAATGTAAATTATTTTATTGCAGTTTGTTTTATTGCACTGCAAAATTTATCTCCTCTGGAGATTTAAAAAAAAAAAAAAGTGATGAGAAATGGCATACTGAATACAACTACCGATAATGTTTCGTCAGCCAGACATTTACTTTTTCTCACAATTATCATACAGAAAATCAGTGCATGTATGTTGGGAAAGTCATGTGTTGTCCAAGAATATGCAGTGACATGCAATATTTTCTATGTGAAATATTGTATTGGGGTCAGGTATTCTGTGCATTCTGTATTATTATAGAAGCAGTGGCATATCAAGGTTTTCTGAAAAGGGGGACCCAGCACGGATCCAAGTCCTATTTTTGGGGGAAGGGGGGGGGGAGGAGGCCACTGGTAGCACAGTATGCACAGATTAAATAATTGAAATTTTCAAATGGTGGGGACAATGGGAGGGCTAAGGGTCTGGCTGAGGGAACCAGGCTGTACTGTAACTTTGCCACTGGTAGTTGAATGATTATACAGTAGAGGGTAATAAGTATACTTCCTAAATGTGATAGGAAAGTGGTGATGGTGTACCAAAGAAGTGGTAATAAGTGATAGAGAAGTGATATAATGTAGTAGTGAATTGATAAAGAGTGATATGGAAGTACAATCCAACAGGACAGACTAGATTAGAAATTTTATCGTCTATATTTTTAGGGAAAAATTTGCCTTTGTCTCATAAGATAAGCAGCCATAAATTGACTCTGATGCTTTGATCTGCAATATCCCACAGTGAGCTGTGGTAAAAAAGTCCTTTCAGTTTTTACCATGTACAGTATAGGAAATAGGTATGGGTTGAGATGAAGTTACTTAAGACCACTTATTTGATGCATAGTTAACCCATAGATTTAAAATCTCTTTGAACTCACGCTATCCTTAACTTGATATCTGCAACGTACATCATATGACGGAAAACATGTAGCTGGGACGTACATCATATGATGAAGCATTTGTTTAAACAGGCGCACTATGTATGGTATTCCTTCCATATGTCCTCATTACTTCGCCATGGCTAAACTAAGGTAAATAATGAACTCATCTTTGTTTTCCTATAGTTTTCCATGCACTCTTTCATTTCATACAAGCAAAAACTATTTTTGAGAATTTTTTTTTTTCCATTTTTTTGCAAATGGGGGGGGGGTAGACCATGAAAGCTAATGCTGCAGTTGTCGGGTTAATTAGGAAAAGGGCTCAAGATAACAGTGCTAATTGTGATAACAAGGAAAAAAGAACATGATCAAAGGGATCAGGAAAATAGCATGATTGGGTATACCATAAACATTCGTACTTTTTGACGGTGCTTTAGTATGAACTTGTATAATCATCTGGAGCATGTACACGCTGTAGGATTTGTGGCAGGCTTGCTTGTCACATGATTGATAAGTACTGCATTCAAGTAGTGTATTATGACCCATGAGTGGAAGTTTTACTCCTTCATTCTGATGACTTCTCTAAAATTCTATCTCTAGATTATTTTATTCACCCTAAGATAGACTTTTTGCTCTGGAGGAATTAAGTACAGCCTTCACTACCCCCTTCACTACAAGGTGTCTCACCAGAGCTGAGTAAAATCATTGCCAATAACAAAAATACTTGAAGAAATACCTCCTTTCAGTGAAGGGCATATTTATGCTAGTACTGTATATCAACATTCCCTTCTGAAAAAATACTATAGTAAATGTTTGTATTCTAGTGGCAGGGTCTCACTTATTTCTGTACTTGAACAGCAATCACTACTGGAGTTGGTCTTGGTACAGTGATGGTACATGATGCAGAGTTACTAGGTAAAGCTTTTAGCTATAGATGGATGATATTTATGCTCAAAATTTCAAGGGTTTTCCTGTAAGGGTTTCTGGAAAGTTATTTGTGAAACTTGTTACAGATTTCAAAATAGTAGTACATAGAGGAAATTCGGTGTTCCATTTTTGTGTTTAGTGGAGTATGTGGATGTATGTTGATTTTATCCACTCCTTATGTTTAAGTGACTGTTTATATTCCCGTAGTTTTTTCTCATTGCAGATATAAACACAGTGGAACAGATCTGTGCAATATCTGTATGTTGTGTGAAGGACAGCTGAACATGACAGATATTGCCTGTTATCAGTATCATCTTTGAAATCTTGTCTCATTTACCAAACTAACTTTTTCATTTATCTTTTTTTCAAGTTACTGAAATCTGCACATTACTGTAAATATTGTAAATGCCAAGTGTAGAACCTGCAGTAGGTTTAGTATTACCAGGCTTTTTCATATTCACTCTCTGACAATGAAATGTGCTATATCAAATTGTATAATTAACAGCTGGCAGAGCTCATACCATCTCATACTGTTCCACAGTTTTATTTATATTCAGCTGCCTGGAAAGCTCTTCACAGCTTAATATTTGCCATGCTGTCATAATATACAGTACAGCCAGCATTTCATAACCTTTCCGGCAAATATGCTTCGCAATCCGTATGAACAGCTTTAACACCTTTCAAAGTTTAAATTATTGCAATTGATGATCTTTTCAGGGTCAGAGATGCTTAAGGTTGTCATTTTCATGTGCCTGTATTTCATGGAACTCTTCAGACACTTGGACTGTGTCACTGCTCAAGTAGTTTTTATTACCATTGTAGTATGACAGATGATGAAGTGTATATGCCTGTACAGAAGGAAAAGGGGTAATGATAAGGTGTTACTGTAGATGGTAGGTAGGCTGAAACCAGATTTCTTTTTTTTATTTAGATTTAGTTAAAACCTAATTTTTCTTATAGCAGTAGGTACCCAATGGATGGCTCAACTTTTGGATGACACCTCTCATTTGTACAGTATTAAATAAAAACTGGCAGTAGGCACTGATTATGCTCACATGGTAATCATTGTAGTTACGAGTACACAATAATCAAAATATTACAGTGCTAGAATGCTGCTTAAAACAGTCTTTGGAATACATTTTAGCATTTTATGTTTTTATGGAAGTGTATGTCTGTTTTGTGCCTATTACTTATAAAAAAAAAAAAAAAGGAAGGAGAGAGAAGTTGACACAGTGCACTTTGTTATCAAAGCGATCTGTTGGGTGTCCACTGTATATCGAAGGACATTCCATTTTTATATTACATTACTAAGTAGTGAGTGAAGTCGATGGTACTGGGAGGGCATAATAAAATTTGACTTCTCCTATGTTGTTGACCTAGCCCATCCCAAACTTTGTGTGAGGGAGTGCCGAGTTACTGCAAGTCTGTATGAGGTAGCAAAATATAGTTACTTTTATAATAATGTTCCATTTTACTAACACCTTGACTTTAATTGAGTACAGTATGTATTTTGTCTGGATTTTTCTTTGTCTTGTTCAGGTTACGGGTTGCTTCTCTTAGTCGTTTAGCAGTGCTGTTAGTAAGAATGAAGTGATAAAAAGGCATCATCACACTAGAGTGACTGAGAAGTAGTATTAGGCTTTGATTATAGTTGGAGGTAGTACTGTACAGTAAAAACAGTAGTTTAGTCTTTCTTTGTGTGTGTATTTAATTATCTAACATATATGGCTGATTATTTTCTCTTCTCCTCCTCCTCCTCCTCCTCCTTTTTTTGCAGCTCTTCTCCTCTTATCTTTCTTCTTTTCTGCTTACTCGGAGAGCCTCCTAGTCTGCAGTGTCATAGTGCCACAGCATGAAAATAATCTCTTAAGACCAAAAAGTCCTACATAAGAATGCTAAAACTGTTTAATGGTAGCAAGAATAAAGCAAAAATATTATCATAGTGAAGGGGTTGATATAGGTAATTTTTAATTCTTTCAATCAGAGAGGTTCTTTTCAAGCTAAGTTTACCCATTTGAATGTACTGTATAGGGAAGAAAATACAAAAGATGTAATTGAACTGAAAGGGACTATGGAAAGTGATGTTGGCTTGTTCGCCAGGTGGATTAGTGAATGGAGAGGAGAGCCAGATGTGTGTCAGTGAATGGAGAAGAGAGCCAAATGTGGGTCAGTGAATGGAGAAAAAAGTCAACGTGGGTAAAAAAAATCGGAGCAGAGAGCCAGTGGTAGGCCAATGAACAGAAAGGAGAGGCAAATATAGGCCAATGAATGGAGAGGAGAGTCAAATGCGGATGTGACCATGAAAGTATCTTAATATAGAGGTGTTTAAGAAAAGGGAGATTGTATAAATGTGCTCCATGAAGAACTGAAATGATCAAGGAATTCTAAATTATCAAGAAAGTTTTTGGACAAACTAGGGACACACGAAATGGCAAGGAATGATTGACAAGGCAGAGATAGCCAGCGTGCAGGAAATTAGAGGCCTTAAGTTTGGGAACGTGAGACTGAACGTAAGATCATTTTGTACATACTGCATACACAATGGCCACCTTTGATAAGTGAGTGAGTGTAGAGAACGTAAGAGGTTGCCAGAAAAAGGCTGCTGCTAGAAGTATAAGGCAGCAGGGTCCCAGTAAGGAGAAGACTGGAAGGAAATCTGAAGAAAGGCCATGAATGTTGCCAAAATGAATGTGAAGTAGGGAAGGTGGTGGTCATGTGGTTAGAGAAAATGTTCTTTCTGAAAGGATGCAAGCCATCACACTAACTCTGAATGAGATAGTCCTAGTACATATTCAGTGTGGATGGTGAATATTTATACTTATGGTAACGTGAAGATTTTATGCATGTAAGAGAAATGCTAGGCCCCAGGAACAGATTATTAAGTCTATGCCCAGCAGGGGACACATTAAAAAATGTAGGGCATCATGTGGGGTCGTAACTGTGCAAGAGATTTGTATCACACATTCCATCCCTCATCTCTCACACCTCTCCTCTTACCATCTCCTGTTCCTCCTCCTTGCTTCCTTCCTTCCCCCTTTTCCCTTTTCTCTCCTTTCTTCTCTTTTCACCCATCCTCTTTCTCTTCGTCCCAGCTTCCTTCCTGACTGAACATTCTTTCTTTCTCTTCTTCCCTCTCTTATGCCTTGCTCTTTCCTCTCACTGCCTCCTGTCGTCCTTCCATCTTTTCACTCCTTTCTCCTCTCTCTTTCCCCTCCTTCCTCATCTCTTTCACCCTTCTTGTCTTCCTGTCCCACTCTTTATTTCTTTCACTTTTTCATTTTCTCTCTGCCAAACCCTCCCTCTCTTCTATGCCATCCTCTCCCAGTCTTTGTTTCTTTTTCTCTTCCTCCTCATTTCCTTTACCCTGGCTCTGTATCTCACGTAATTTCCTTCCTTACTACGTTCCTATCTTTCCTTTTCCTCTTCCTCTCTGTTCTCGGTTCCTTCATCCTTTCTGTCTCTCTGTCTGTCTCTGTCTCTGTCTGTCTCTCTCTCTTTCTTTCTCCAGGATGAGGAGGCACTGTTTTAATTAGCCATAACGAAGCTTTGAGTTTTGAAAAGAATGTTTATAGTGCTTGGAAGTTTAGTTGAGAGAGAGAGTGAGAGAGAGAGAGCCTGAGGGAAGGAATGAGAGGAAGGGAGAAAGAAGAGGAGGAAGGAAGAGGAAGGGAAGATCAAAGAGGAAGGGGCGGTGGCTAATGAAAAGAGTGAAAAATGTGAGGGAGAAAAAGGGAAGAGGAATACTGAAAGATGGAAAATTAAGAACAAAAAGATGAAAGGAAAAGAATGAGGGAATGAGAGAGGTGGAAGGAAGGTAGGGGAGAGAGAGAGAGAGTTTCTTTTTTCTCCATTGGGCGCCTCTGATTAGACTCTCCCAAGAAGCGACATCTGTGCCACCGTGCATCTTTACACCTCTTAACACGCGATTTATTCTATACATTTCGCTTCAGTACTTTCTTGTATGTCACTATGTCGAAATTAAAGCCATACAAATAACATTCAGGATAAAATTTACTACTCTGAATAAATCGCTTAGGAAAAGATGCTACCAATCCTCCTATGTTATTTTGAATTCGGCCAGCTCGCATTTTTATCGGTTAAGGAAGTTCCCTAACACCCCTTCCTAAGTGGTTCATTTTGTTTATTATACCTTTCTGTCCTCTTCTGCGGTACGTAAATGATCATCATCATCATCACCATCACCATCATCATTTCCCGTAGTACCTTCCATCGTCACTACCGGGAGAGAAATGTAGGTGATTTTCGGTCGTAATGTCACATTCCTCTCTAACCTCTCTGACCACTTCACACACACACACACACACA
>JAGKTI010006680.1:0-39818 GCA_018397915.1 Birgus latro | reverse complement strand
GTGGTCCTGGACATTTTCTTCACCCAACAACTGTACCTGTGGAATGAGTCAAGGTGGAACATCAATAGTGTCAATGAAAGAATTTGCACTAAATTACAATTTCATCCACCCAGCAATCAATCCATACACAACAGAAAGTACTCTTTAGCTGAAAGTCAGTTAACAGCAAGTTTCGTACATATGTCGCCATTATTTCCTTAATAGTTGCCCTTTTTAACCTATACTTACGCCTAATAAAGGGCTCGTCGTCGGTGCCCTCAGTTGGGATCGCCGCGACTACCCGTTTGTCATCAGCGTCCTCGGTTGGGATCACCGTGACTGCACACTTATAGCTATACTTATCATTACAAAGGGCTCGTCGTCAGTGTCCGCGGTTGGGATCACCGCGACTACCCATTTGTCCTCGGTGTCCTCGGTTGGGATCGCCGTGACCGGTCGCTTATAATTATACACTTACTATTACAAAGAGCTTGTCGTCAGTGTCCGCAGTTGGGATCGCCGCGACTGCCCATTTGTCCTCGGTGTCCTCGGTTGGGATCGCCGTGACTCCACTTATAACTAATAAAGGTAGTCGAGAATCCCTATGCAAACTTGGGCAGGTCACATTTTAACACCCTGCGTGGGTGTGAACACTCATGTGGCTTCTGTGTAATCTCCGGGAATCCTCAGGGAGGCCCACAGCTCGAGACACACCACAAGGTAATTCAAACACAACCTCAGATTGCTTCTGCGGGGTCTTGAACTTCCCCCTTAACCTACCTTAATTTACTTAACATACAATATGTACAAGCCCTACGCTTACGACTAATAAGGGCTTGTCGTCGGTGTCCTCTGTTGGGATCGCCGTGACTGCTCATTTGTCCTCGGTGTCCTCGGTTGGGATTGCCATGGCTGCACATTCGTCATCGGTGTCCTCGGTTGGGATCGCCGAGACTGTGCACTTATGTATGTACAGACTCCAGACATATCATGTCCTGTGGGGCCAACAAGTGAGACGTCAGGTCTACACCCACATTACCACTGCCCTCTCTCTCACACGACTCGGAGATTATGGGCGTGGATTCAAACGGTGCAGGAAGGAAACTTTCCTGAATGGTGATATGTCGACACACATTACAGGAGTGCACAAAACTATCAATTTCCTGTCCCATTCTTGGCCAGAAAAAGTCAGCACGGATACGGCCTTGGATTTTCTTTTTGCCCATATGACCTCCTGATGCTGAGCAATGACCCCATTCTAATACTGCTTGGCCGTAGTTCGTGGGAATGACAAAATGCAGTTGAACCTCACCCTCGAGTGTTCGTGACTCACGGTAGAGCCGTCCTTGTTTGCGAAGGAACCTGGCTCGTCCACCACGTGAATACTTGGTCACTTTACCCTTTTGTTTCTTCCGTGCAACAGCAAGGGTCGGGTCAGTCTGTTGCTCTTGGACAACATCTTGACCACAAATCAGATCTTGTGGCAATGCAAAGGCCACTGGGGCAACACAATTTGGAGCCTTGGCCATGGCTCGTGTTACTGCAGCCGAAGTCTGAGTAGTGATATCTGTGGTGCAACTATACTTGGCACCTGGTATATTGCCTATAATGAGGTCAAACAAAGGTTCTTGCATGACAACTGCAACTGTTGAACCTGTGTAAAAGGGAGATGCTACCTGGATACGTGCCTCAGGGAACAATCTCACTGATCCGTCAATAAGCTGAGCTTGGATCTGTCTGCCTGTATACTCTTCAGGACGAACAAGACTTTGCCTGACAGTACAACCTGAGGAACCATTGTCTCTCAGTACATTAACAGAAACACCTCCCACAAACCCTGGCTGAACAAAGAAGGCACTGTTACCTGTGGGAGGGCCTGTGGAGGAAGCGGCCAGCCATTGATAAGGCTGCATGGCACACATCTCTTCAAATCTGACAGGAGTATTTGCCTTAGGGATCGTACCCGAACTAGATGCATGAGGAGTTGTACTCGCCATCTGGGGAGCAGGAGCACTGATGGCCTGTGGAGGAGAGTTCACCATCTGAGGGGGACTAGTGAACTGTGAAGGAGGAGCTGTGCTGGTGGGGATGGCACCATCATGCGCCTGTTGGGGAATGAAGGCTGCGTTTGCCTCCTGCCTCCGATACACTGGGGCTGGTGTCGAAAAGGTTTGTCCCACTGGCCGATTGCGTGGCTGATACTGTTGTTGTTTAGGGTACTGCTGCTGGTTAGGGTACTTGTTGTACCTCTTCCAGTCAGGTTTCTGTGTATTCTGCCCCTGGTCCTTCTGCGGTTTGCCTGGACCATGACCATTATTTTGAGAATGGCCTTGATGCTGGGGTTCAGTCTGGGATTGCTTACCAGACTTAGCAGTATCTGTCCTGTTCCAGGACTGCTGCTTATGAGTTTCATACCCGTACGCACTAAAGAAAGCATCGGCGTTTTCCACCATTTGGGTTGCATCCTTCACTTTGGACATCTTGAGCTGGGCCATAAGCTCAGCAGGCCACGACCTTTCCAGCTGTGTGTGCAGCACGAGGTCGATCATTCCCTCTCGTGTGCTGGGAGTCTCGTCCTTCTCCATCCACTCGCCGTAATATGCCGTGAGACGGTCAAGGAACTGAACAGCTGTCTCCTTTTCCTGGAGACGTGCCTTTATGAACTGATTTCTAGCATGATCAACAGTAAGACCGTACGCTTTGATGAGTGCGGTCTTCATCATCTCATACGTGAGATTATCTCCATGAATTCTGTGGAGAATGTCGAGGCCCTCAAACAGGCTAAGGAACTGAAGCGGCTTAGCTGCCTCATCCAGATCGTACAGGTTTGCCATGTCTTCGAAACGAGCTATAAATGGCTCAATTCGCTCGCCTTCCTTGTAAGAAGGAAGCTTGAGACATGGAGTTGCTAGAAAAGGTGCTGAGAGAGCAGTAGTGGAGCTTGGATTAGCTGCACCCGATGTGCCTGAAGCCAAGGAGTCTTGCTTGAGCTTCAGCACTTCCAGCTCATGTTCACGTGCTTGGCGCTCGTGTTCACGTTCTCTCTCTCGATCCTCGCGCTCGGCACGCTCACGTTCTTCACGTTCCTCGCGCTCCGTGTTCACATTCTCTCTCTCGATCCTCGCGCTCGGCACGCTCACGTTCTTCATGTGCCTCACGCTCAGCACGCTCACGTTCTTCACGTGCCTCGCGCTCAGCACGCTCATGTTCTTCACGCTCAGCATGCTCATGTTCACATGCTTGGCGCTCGTGTTCACGTGCTTTGTCTCGCTCTCATTCCTCGTACTGTACTCGCGTAGTTCTTTCTCATGCTCACGTAGTTCTTTCTCGTGCTCGTGCTGAATTTTCCGCTCTTCACGGGCGGCATTCTCACGTTGCTGTTCTTAATTGAAGCACAACAGGACATAATTTTGAATTTCCTTGGGGTTAGTAAGCCCCATATCCTTAGCTTCTTGCACGAATGCACTGGATTCCATCGTGCTTAGTTTGAGACCGAGTGACAACTGAGACTGATAAGTAAGAGTGAGTAAGTGATTCGGTAGTAATAATTTCAGGCTAGGAGTTTATCCTGGAATGCGGTCGCCAGATGTCAGGGGAATTAGTATTTCAAAAAGATAAGTGTATAATTCACGAGGATAATGTGATATTTCAAAAGATAATTTACTATTGTATAATTCGAGTATACAATATATATATATTGCTATGTGTGCTAGAGATGACTATTGAGTCATTTATTAAGAGAGTATAGACTCGTGAAATCAAGTGGCGATTTCACTTTATGCTGGCTTACTTCGCCAATTCTCTAGAGTCGAGTATTTATAGACTTTCTCAATGGTACACAGCAGAGACTAGACGCTCAAGTAGGCTGTAATATTGTACCGTTGGCCTCTGAGAAAGTTAGTTTCTCCCCTTAACATTCAAAAATGATAATAATAAAGATAAACAGGTTCTTGGCTGAGCCAAACTCCTAGCTAGCACAACGGATTTAAGGATTAATGCCAAAAGCTGGCCTAAGTACCAGTCGTGATTTAATACAAAGAGTTGTGCTAACGTAGAGTAGCAAAATTGTATTAAATAAGTGGGAAAATTAAACACAAGTGTTACATTTAGCAAAGCTCAAAACGAACTGTAAATTTATTGAATACAAGCAAATAAATTTGTTACATGACTCCAATTCAAATCAAGAAAGGGAAAATGCACTCACTCAAACACTCAGACAAACAGCTAAATATCTCAAAAACTTAAGCCTAGGAAAACAAGAAAATACTAATCGGTATAGATGAAATCGAGCTGCTGTGACGATCACCAAGGATTGGTGGGAGCTTTCGGGACACACGCCAACACAAGCTGAGATCTGAAATCGCTAAGAAAATCACTCGAGCCTTGCAAAGCGTACCGCACGGACCGTGTCTACAGACAGACTAAGCTCTGATTTTGAGTACACGACGTGAAGAGTGTGAGAAAGGGGTGTTGCCAATTAACGGTCAGGAGGCGGGAGCAATAATTCAGAAATTATCGCTCAGAGGAATGCACCGCCCGCACATAACACATAAAAATAAAACACATAAAAACAATCGCTCGCGAAAGAATGATGAAAGTTTTGACAACTTGATGGGAATATAAGTAAGCGAGTGGACGGTTTGAGAGAACAAGCGAAACATCGTACATTTCATAATAATTCGTTCCTCCCGCAAAATCACTCGATGTCACAATTTACTTTGCATAATTTTACGATGTAGAAAATTCGTGACATACACCTCTTCATATAATTAATCTCCTCCAGAATAATTTCCTTCAGGAGTATAGTTCTTCTGGAGTACTCTTCAAAGGCTTAATTAATCCTGCTCCACAGAGTGGGTGAGGCACGGTATTTCTCGAGGATCGAGGAGCAGAGGAGAGGGAGGGGATGGTTCTCAGAGAACGCGTTTTCTGGCAACAAGGAGCGTCCGGGAGCACCTACGGATTTGTAGGCGATTTTCATCAGGACCAGCTCTTGGGATGGGTGGGGCCCAAAGGTTGTCACCAACGGTGGGGACAGCCTCCAGAGGCAGTGTTTGAGGTGCGAGGGCGGTGGGGGGTTGAGGTGGTTTTACCCACTTAAATGCAATGAAGAGCCATGGATATTGATTATGCACGAAGACCCACCCTGAGTCACAGACTCCCCCTCTAAAAGATGTGTTCAAAATTGTTATGAGGGATGTATGTATATTACGGATATGTGTGGTGGACAGTAGTGGTGTTTATTCAGTGCTGCTTCCACTCGTTTATTCAGTGCTGCTTCCACTCATGTTCTGATTCATGTGCAGTTGCTCGTATTTTGTGAATCACATTCTCTCTTATTAACTAGTTTTGTATTCTTATCATCATTAGCCTAATACTGGTTTTTCTTGTTCCAGGTCTATCTTGCTCAGTAAAGCTTCCTAAACCAGTCCGTTCATACAACAATTTATTGAGCATAAGTCATTCATAACTGAAAGATATCTTGAGTCACATCGTTTTGACTTAGAGATATAGTCTCTAATGCAGCAGATCAGTGGAGGCATTGGAGTAAATCATTTTCTGTTCTTTCTTAGTTGTTCTCGAGTCTGCTGCTGTATCTGGAGCTCGGGGAGGGGCAGCCCCTGCAGACCAGTCTTCGACAGCTAACTTGCAGTCTAAATCTTTTATGAGTTGATTCTCATTTTCAGGTGCTGGTGGGCTGAATCTTCATGTTAATCATTTTCCTCTGCAGTCTACAAGCACATATCTGACTGCGACAACTACGAAGCTGCAGTTAGCGCTGAGTTTTGTGAAACCCAAGAATGTTATCTTCTCTCGGCATATACTAGCTACTTGCCGACAGCAGGATGGTGAAAGCCTTGATCAGTACCTGCAGGCCCTAAAGACTCTGAGCAGGGACTGTGAGTTTAAGGCAGTAACTGTAGATCAAGTTCGAGACTATTGTATTCGTGATTCCTTTATCAGTGGTTTGCTGTCGAATCACATCAGGCAAAGATTGTTTGAGAATAAAACATTGGACTTACAGACGGCCTATAATCGAGCTCTCGCATTAGAGATGGTCCAGAAACGATCTGTTGTATACATACAGCCTGATTCCACCAATGCTTCTTCTACGTTTCAGTCTTAGATGGTCACGAATCTCCGGAATCCACAAGCTGCTCAGACAAGTCTAATGAACAACATATTTTGGCTGCTTCTCATAACCAGAAGTGTATCTTCTGTGGCCCACAGCATCAGCGTAGGTCACGGTTCCCTGCAAAAGATGCTGAATGCAACAGCTCTTAGAAGAAAAAACATTTCTCTTGAGCGTGTAGATCCACCAGAAACTCTTCGACATCGGCAGCCACTGATTGTGTTTCATTCCTTGCTGCTACTTGCTCTGCTGCTTCTCCAAGGAGTCGTTCACGTGCTGTTCTATCCGGGAAGTTCAAGACAGCAGATGGACATACTCGTGGACACCAATAGCTCAAAGAGTTTCATTAACTCTAAAGAAACCAAGTGCCTTGGTCTAAGCAGCAGTCCCAGATCTGAAAAGATATTGATAACCAGCAGCTCCCTCTCATCCAACACGCTTGGATTTTGTGTTGTGTTCTCTTAAACTGTACTGCAGGACCTATGGTTTTGTCAATTTGTCTCTAATGGCCGACTTGTGCAATGATGTGATCTTGGACATGACTTCTTGTATCAACAGTCTTCCATGGAAATGCCTTTTGAAGATTCTTATCCGTTCTTCACAGTCTGTGGTCTGGCTGCTATGACAGATGTCTCATAGCCATCACTTTTCTCTAATCTGACTCCTGACTGCCAACCTGCAGCAGCCAAGTCCAGGAGACTCAACTTGCACACTGCCAGATTCATCGACTCTGAAGTCAATCGCATGTTGAAGGAGGGTATCGTCAAACCTTCACAGTCTCCATGGCGTGAGCAGGCACTGGTCATTACTCATGAAAATTGCATAAAGACTCGTCACCAATTATTTGCGGACAGTCAGTAAATTTACATAACTGGATGTGTATCCACTCCTTCAGTAAAGAACATGGCGAATGGCATTTCCGGTTATTAAATCTTCAGTTCGTGTGATTTGCAGAGCGCATATCATCAGGTAGCCATGAAGTCGGAGGAGTGGATGTTTGCTGCATTTGAGGCTGCAGGCTCTCTATATCAGTTTTGCAGTATCCCTTTTGGAGTAACCAATGGTGTTGCTAATTTTCAAAGGGTGATGGATGAAATTGTGAAGCAAGAAGATCTGTGGCATCTATGCATACATCAGCAAAGTAACCATCTGTGGAAAGAGGTCAAACTTAGCAAAAACCTTGAGAAATTCATGGATGCCATAAGTAAGTACAAGCTGACGCTAAACGAAAATAAGTGTCACCGTTCACTCATCTCCATCAACCTGCTTGGTTACCCCATGCCTAATGACATGGTGAAGCCAGATTCGGATCGGCTCAAGGATTTACAGAACCTGCCTGTAGCCCTCGAGACCTTTTTTCCTTTCAGAGTGCAGTTGGGATGTTTTTCCACTACCCTCGGTGAATCTCAAACTAGTTAAAGAAACTTCACCCACTAACTGAAATCCAGTGGTTTCTGCCGACCACGGAATAAGTAGATGCATTCCAATCACTGAAAAGGGACATTGCTGATGCAAGGCGGCCGTCCTGTGGCATATACATTTTGTCAAGAACTTTGACCTCGGCTACATAAAAACGCCCTTTGGTTGAAAAAGAAGTGCATGACATCCTTGAAGCTGCCTGAAGGTGGTGTCACCTGCTGATTGGGAGACATTTCTGACTAGTTAGTCAAAGGATCTGTCCCATTTATGTTGAGCACTCGAAGCAAGAACAAGACAAAGAATGAGAAAAATAGAAGGTGGAGCCTGGGTTGTGACATTGTGTTTCGTATGGGGATACTGAACGCTGCTGATGATGCCTTGTAGCATATCTGCTGTTCTGCCAGCTGTGAAGACAAACTGCTTAGATTGCATTACGACTTGTCATCCAGGAATCACCAGAATGCTTCATTTCGTTGGGAACAAGAATATGCTGTATTCGGTTGCTGACATCGAGGCTGTGGTCCAGTCATGCCGCATTTGCTCTAAAGTGAAGCCCAGGTTCGTGATGACAGGGTCCCAAACGCTGATTCAGTCAAGGAAGCCTTTTAAAAGGCTCCTTGGCTTCTACTTCTCATAATCATTTCATGTTGACAGTGGTCAGTGAATATTCCAAATTTCCGTTTGCCTTTCCATGCGCATGTTGTATGTGCATTGACTGTTATAAATTATCTTTGTTACATGTTTTCCATTTTCAGCGTACCAGGATATGTGCATTCTGATTGTGGTTTGGTTTTTATGTCAGCTGAGATGAAGCAGTCCTTGCATTTGAGGGGTGTAGCTGGCAATGAACATGCTGAGCATTATAATGGCATCATCTGGCAGATGGTCAGCTTGGCACTGCAGTCCAGGGATCTTCCATCCATTCACTGGGACGTCATTCTGAATGACAAACAACTTCCGCCAACATGACTCCCCACGAGCAGGTGTTCAACTTCCAAAGAAAATCCGCTTCTAGAGATACCATACCGACTTTGTTCACCAGCACTACACTGGTCTTCCTGAAACAGCATATATGCACCTGCAGGTACGAAGCTCTTGTAGAAGAGGTTGAGATTTTGGAATTCAACCTCAGCTGTGCTTATGTGTGGTTCTGCAACAGGCAAGAAACTACAGTGTCTCTACAGCAGCTTGACCCTGTGGGCAATGGAGGAGATGACTCTGAGATCCCTGCCGAGTCACCTCCTGTAGTCTTAATCGAGAGTCAAACACCACAGGGACAATTGGCATCTGTGTCGACTCCAGCTGTGCCAACGCCATCACTGCCACCAGCTGAGTGCTCGTGCTCGCCTGCCAGATCTGCTGGGCAGTCAAGCGTTAACAGCACTGCACTGATTCCCTCTCTGCCGCTAGATAGAAGTGCTACTGCCCACCTGGCAGTTCTGACTGGGACTTGGACGACGGCGACGAGCAGTGACTCCACTGATGTCGTGTATTGCTCCAGAGTGCGATGCAAGCCACCCCATCCAACTGAAAATTACCATTTGTGAGTTGTTGTTCTTGCTGGCAGTGAATGTAGTGGACAGTAGTGGTGTTTATTTAGTGCTACTTCCACCCATGCTTTGACTCGTGTGCAGTATCTCCTAATTTGTAATCCACATTGTCTCTTCTGGTAAGTAGTTTTGTATTCCCACTGTCATTAGCCTAATACAGATTTCTCTTGTTCCTGGTCTATATTGTCATCATATGCTCAGTAAAGCTTCTAAGCCAGTCTGTTCTTGCAACAATATGATCGTTCAGGAAATGATTAAAAACTTTATTATTTTCATTTCGATACTTAGGAGACATAGCACTTCATTTGCAACCTATTAACGATGTTATTGTGAAGACTCATGTTGGTAATTTCATAGTATTGTCCCAAAACATAGCACATAATGATTTCTAGCCACCCAAGTTTCATTCAGTAATGTGATTTTGTGGTATGGGAAATACTAGAAATATGCTGACTTTTTTTTTTTTTCATTTGCAAGAAAATACAGAAATGTTTCCATAGAGCTCATAATACGTATTTGGCAAAAAAGAAAAAATAGTCTGATACTGAGCACAATGCATCCTGAGCCTTTGAACAGTGCTGTGCTAACCATTATTTGCTGCATATGGTCAAATATTGGCTTGATTTCAAACATGATTATTTGCCGAAGAAAGCTTACAGCATCTAGCTGAGAAAAGCACTCCTTACCCTAGCTTGGAGGGCTGCCAATGTCGGAAGTGATGATCCCCCTAAATACACTGACCTATTTCAAACTGCCCAGGGGTCCTGGTCAATGCCTGTGCATACGACCGTAGTTGTTTACCACGAAAATGAAATTTTACATTGTTTTAGACAGGATGGAACCCCTCCCCCCAAGAGAGGGAGCACCCCTGGGGAGGGGCAACACCAGTTTTTCACCTAGGATTTTTTTTTATTTTATAATTTTTTTTTTTTTTTTGCGTAGTGGTGGTCGGCCATCCAGACTAGCTTTTAGGCAGGGTAGGTCCCTTGAAGGCTGTCCCTCATGGAGAAGGGGGGGGGTGTATGGGGTCCTGGGCAGCACTGTTATGCACTGGCATATCATTTTAATCTGAACACATACAATTTTGTAGTATTAGACCTTCATCCAGACCCGGTTTTAGGTAGGGTGGAACTCCCTTGTCCCCCATGGGGTAGATGGACCCCATGGAGGGGCAATACATTTTTTTTTTTACCTAGGAATAACAAATTCTTCATAGTGGTAGACCTTCACCTGGACCAGGTTTTTAGCAGGACGGGACTTCCAAAGGTTAGGTAGTGCCCAAGGGTCTCGAACAGTGCTGGTATGCATTTTTTTTTTTAAATTTTATCTGGGAACATAAAATTTATTGCAGCGATACATCTCTACCCAGACCAGATTCCCCCCACCCCATCATGGGGGATGGTCTCCAAGAATCTTCTGCTTGCAGTAGGGCTTCTCAGTGTTTTTTTTTTCCCCCCTGTACTTGTTGATGGATGTAGCAGCGATGCAGGAGATAAACAAGCCCAAAGTTCCACACACAAGTTTAACCTTCAGATAACATTCTAAGCCTCTTGGAAGACAACCAGTTGTCTGTTGTTACGCATGTTGAGGCAATTAAGGGTCAGTGTAGCTGCATTCTCTGAGGTGATGTAACCCAGCCATGATGAAATCATTTGCAGTGGTTTCACTTACTACTATTCTGTCTGTGACAATGGTCCCTATCTTAGGGATATTACAGTGGCAATTTTTACTTTGCTTTATGAGCACATAATGTTGGTGAGACTGAAGCACACTTTTTGCATCATTTCTCTTATGCCAGTGTACCCTTCTAATAAGATGAGTGGCCTCGAATTGAAAGAACAGTTCCGTGCCAGACTTGACTCGTTGTGGAACAACACCCATCAGAGGATACACTGTTGGTCTTGAAGAATGTGTAAGTCCCCGTACCTTTGGAACCAGGAATTCTAGTAGTTCTTACCTTCTGGATTCCGCCAAATCAGATAAGTTGACACTCGCTGGGCCCTGGTTCCAGTTGTCTTATCTCCACCACTGGACTTGACATTCTGTTCCTGAAGGGGTTGCTCAGGAGTTGACCACATCCATGTAAGTACTTGGTGGTGGATCCATCAGATGTGCAGAGGCTTTTGCTACTGGTGATGGACTTCTTGTTGCTGCCCTAAGGCTACAAATCAAAACAGAGAATCGCAAGATACCACAGAAACCGGTTCCAGCTTGAGAATTTCAGAGGTGAAGTGTGTGCTTATGAGGATAGTGTGTCAATCTCGAATCTGTTTGGGGTGTTCAGTGAGTTTGAGGACAGAGATGGACAGTAATGTATCTGATAAATACTGATTACGATAATTACTTAAGTAGGTATTTAATTACAAATTGTAACTACAGTAAATACAGTATTTATAAATACGTTTATTTCACAGTATATAAACTCTGTATTTAAGGAAGAGATTGCTCATGTATTTTGAATTTATAAAAATTTTTCCAGTACATATTTAAATATGAATACACTTATATACAAGGAGCAATAAGACAGTGCAACAGCCCCGCCCTACAGTAGGTCTGACAGCTGGCCATTTGAGATGTTATCCTGTGACAGTGATCTTCAACCTAGTGTTCTTAAAATGGATTTGCATAATTTATGTCAGATCTTTGACCCTTCCAAGTATGGTCCAAGTCGAATAAGGTCTGTCTGAGTTGACCATGCCCTGTGATCTTGACCTTTGACTTATTGTTCTCAGAACTGAATCTTCATCCGTGGCTGACTTCCCTGTGTGACCTCGACCTTTGATTGGCTGCTCACAAAACTTAATCCCGTCATCCAAGTTTTGCCTTTATCCCTTCACCAAGTTTGAATGAACCTGGATAAAAGCAATTTGAGTTGACCGTGCCGTTTGACCTAGACCTATGACATATTGATCTCGCAAACAATAGGGCACCCTCTTGGCTGACCCTGAACCCTTTCACAAAGTTTGGTCCAGGCCAGATTGAATATGCTTTAGCTATTTTCTTCACACACAGACAACATAGTTCAAACTCCGAACTTGCCTTGAGACCTTGACCATTGATTATTCACAAAATTGAATCCTGTCGTGCTTGCCATACCCCCAACCGTTCCACTAAGATTGGTTTAAAATGAATAAAAACTGTGCATTGACCTTGGCATAAGACCTTGACCTTTGACCTATTGTTCTAAAAAAAAGATCACTACTTGGCTGACCCCTAACATTTCCTCTATGTTTAGTCCAAGGGCGATCAGAACTGTTTGTTATTTTGCTTACACTCAGGTCAGACTTTGACCCTGCCCTGTGACCCTGACTTTTGAGTGACTTCTCGTCATCAATTCTTTTCGTTCATGCCGTTCCCATAACCCTTCCACCACGTCTGCTTTAAATCAAAGCCAAACTTTTTAAGATAACTTTGCCGAGTGATCCTGGCCTTTGACCTATTGTACAAAAAAGCGGCACATTTTTCCCTTGATTTCCACCAAGTTTGATTAAAACAGGATCAAAACTTTCAACACAGATAGAAAGAGATACATACATTCAAACAGAGACACATACTGCCTTCACGCACTGGCTTAAAAATAAGTTTTGGTGTGTTGAAGGAACACATTGGTATGGTAAGCCATGGGATAGCTTATTGTAGACGGTCCGTGAGTGGTTGAGACTGTTCCACCACATGAACACCCATGTTCCCAATTCCTGTTCGGGTGCCCTGACATAATTACTATACCCCCTTTAATTTGGCCTAAAACTGCCTTCTCTTCATCTTTAATGCTGAGTAGCAGTAGATTAGCACTGGAATATGATGCTAGTCACGAAAAGATGCTATGGAAAGGATCAAGAGCTGTAACACTGTCTTTCTATCACTCTGCTCCGTCAAATAGGCAGCAAAGGGTTGAAAATTTGAACCAAGTTAGCGTCAAATTAATGTAGTATTGATGTAGGGACAGATTAGTCAGTGACAGTGTCTATCACCGATTCATTTTAAGAAATAGTGTGTGTGTGTTAGATCATTATTATTTCGTCTCTCAGTGATGGAGCAATCAGACTATGAAGCACAAGAAGTGGTTGAAAACATAACCAAGCACTCTTTGTATGATGGAAAATACTTTAAAAAACCACATTAAAGAAAAGAACATAAAGCGTAAGTAGGCTATATGCCCAATCATGGCGTCGGTCAGTACAATAACAAATCTGTAAACACATTCGAAAGTGTGCATAGTATACCTGTAATTAATACTAATATATCGCCTTCTTCCCTCCTGTATAATGAGTATTTGCTTGCTTTGGAACAGCAAAGGTTTATGAGCGATACACTTTATCTCCATTCCTCTTGTGTACGAAATGAGGTGAAATAAACTGTACGATCTTCGGACAGTTACACCTTGTTGTGTGTGCACAATAATGGGGGGGGGGGGGGGAAAGTGGAGAATAAAAATGTGTATGTTAGAGGCTTGTGTCAATGAAGGATGAATTTTATTTATTACCTCCCCCGGGACGGAATCCGATGAGTTTTTTTTTTTTAATGCTTGTTTCTTTGTTAGCAAACATAACGGAAAAACGGCTGAATGAAACACGAAACTTTCACGATATGTGGGCAAAATGTCCCCAAAAAAGTGAATAAATTTTGGAGGTAATCGAGTGCCCTTAAAATGTCTAAATCAAGGTCGCGGATTTTCAGAGGGCCATAACTTGAACACGGTTGAAGAAAGATATTTTCTATTGTGATGATACAGGAACTCGTAATACTGGCTTTCATTTGGCACCAAGACATCTGACCTTGAATGATCTTGATGGGTCAGACTCGAGGTCACAATATTCAGGGGGCTATAACTCGAAACTGGTTGAAGATAGAGATATTTACTGTTATCATCATATAGGAAATCCCATATTGGTTTGTAATTGGTACCTTAACCTTTGGCTGTAAATGACCTAGAAAGGTCAAACTCAGGGTCACGGATATTTAGGGGGCTATAACTTGAAACTTGTTGAAGATAGAGATATTTACCATTACCAAGATATAGGATGTCTCATATGGACTTTCATTTGGCAGCATGACCTTTGACCTTGAGACCATGAAAGGTCAAACACAAGATCACGGATTTTGAGAGGGCATAACTTGAAAACACTTGTGCCATTACCTTGTGCAGTGGTTAAGTACTGAATGGCTTGTGTCAGGGGTGGGTAAATATAGGGGTCTTTGGGCTAAATACCTTGTAGTTGTAGGCTGTACAAGTATGACAGGACCCCCCTATGGAGAGCTTCTCTTGGTTGGTGTGCACACACTAGCTGCTACTCCACCAATCGACGATACCATGCCCTCTCTAACTTAAGTGAAATCAGAATGGCAGTGGGCTTGGTTAAAAACTGGTACGGCGGTAGGGCAGCAGATGTTTACAGCATCCCTGCAATACTTGTCAAAGCGTGTGGCAGGTAGGGGGACGAAGCCATGATCAAGGTATTACATTCAGTCATAGAAACCGTTGATGGACTGATATCACTCCTGACTTGGCAAGGTATTTGGTTATCCCTGTCTGGAGAGGGAAAGGAGACCAAGGTGACCACAGTAACTAGCCCTGTGCGGGTCTTTTTTTTTTTTTTTTTTAATGCAAGGAAGAAGGAACTGAAGGCCAGGAGCCCACTTGATAAGGTTCTTATTTATTTGCTCTTGCTGTGAATCTGAGGCCATTTGGTAAAATTCCTGTGCCTAAGCAATCCAGATTTACTGTCAAGAAGTTTACATCTCACCAGCACAAATTTGGGCTCTCGTGGAATGCTGTCGTAAGTTTTTTGGCAGGGACTCCCAGCAGCTTATGTTGATCCCAAGAAAAAGTTTGATTCAGTAAAATGGAGGCATTATGGGAACTCTGGGACCTCTGCTGAGATTATCCGGTTTATAGCTGGCCTGTATCCAAAACACCGAGTACTGTCAAGTGTAGACGAGGGAATTATTTCTTCCAGGAAGTTCGTGATTGAGACAGGAAATGTGTCCATGCTGCCTCGCTTTTCAACACTGAATCGGGCTGTAGGTCAGAGCATCTGTGGAGTATCAATTTGCATTTTCATGAATCCTGATCATAACCCTGATGATGATCTGGTCATTCTAGCAGTCACTGGAGACACTCCTGAATGCCCGTGAGGCACTTCTGGAAGAAAAGCCACTGGAACTAAAGGTCTCTTAGACAAAGTACAAAGTCCAGGCATTTAGTGACGACGCATGAAGCAGTGCAGTCTGTTCATGTTGGTGGTAAGGACACAGGGAGAGATTCACATATCTTGGAAGTGTGATCTATTGATAAGATGATGGCATCTTCCATCGGAGTGTAGTGTTATGGACCCACTCAATTCGGGTATTTGATATTATTGGTATTTGTACATCTTCAAGGTTCTGGAGCTCCTCGTGTTGCTTTATGGCTGAGACATGGACATTCAGCAGTACTTTGAAGAAATGAACTGACTCCTTCGGTACTAAGTGCATCTACAGGATCATGGGGGTACTGCTGCCACAACCAGATGCACAGCGAGTGAGTACTCAATGAGAATAAATCGAGGCCTGTTACATTCGTAATACATGAACACCTACGCCAATTATATGGACACATGGAACGTTTCTCTGAGGTTTAATCTGCTCACACAGTGATATCTTAGTTAACTTGGGATGGAGGAGACAAAGGGGAAGACCACAAAACTCATGCCTAGAGCAAATCAATCAATCACGGTGGGAAATACTTGGAAAGGGAAAAGTTGCTGTGCGGATGCTTACAAAGGCTGCTTGCGTAGGTGGAACTGTAAGGTGGATGAGGCAATGGGCTGTACATCATTTGACCCAAACAAGTGAGTGAGTAAGGATTAACTCACCGGAGGATTAATCTCCTTTAGAGGATGAATTCCATCTGGAGGATTACTCATCCAAACTAATCTCTTGTGGAGAATCACTCCTTTGCAGAGGAGTGTTCCTCGTTGGAGAATTAATTTTTAGAATATTAAATTCCTGTAAAATTATTCCTTCAGTTGATCGATCCTATTGATTAATCCTCTTTGTTAGATTAAATCTTTTTGGAGTGGTTCTCCCCTTCAGTGAGTATAATCCTCTTTGGAGGATTAATCATCATCAGAGGATAAATACTTTTATTTAAGTGAGGCTGGTCACTCTCATCTTCAATGTCCGGACCAGTCTGCTTTGCCCCGGGCTCCTACGCTCCTCATGGGGCAACGTAGGATTGAATTTGGATAGATGGATCACTCTAGCATTTATGTTTATTTTCTGTGTCTGACTCTACATACAGATTTGCTAGTCCATTCCCTAAGGCTGGGCAGTATTACGTGCCCACCTTCAGACGTCACCACTTCGGCATCAATCCCAACTGCCAAACTGAATATGTACGAGGGTCGTCTCATTTAGGGCTGGTGTAATAGTATTAATGGCTTTTATTACATGTCAGTGGGTCTTGCTGAAAACTAATAAAATCTGTTTTACTTAAAAGCAGATCATCAAACTGTTCCCGGGCCCAGTGTGGGATCAAACTGTGCCTTTTCAGAGCAGACCCATTCTTCTGACCACTCGACCATCACCTTTCGTTAGCGGATTGATAGCCTACAGAGGATTAATTCTCTTTGAAGGATATATTCCTTCAAAAAAATTAATCCCATTGGGAAGACTCCGAGAATCAATTCCCTTTTGACTTTGAGTTTACTTCTCCTTTAGAGGATCGGGAAGATTAATTCCCCTCAGATAATAAAGATTATTCCCTTCAGAGAATTAAATTCTTTTAATCCCTTAGGAGAATCGATTCCTTCTGAGAATGTGGAGAATCAACTCCCTGTTGAGGGATAATCCTCTGTGGAGGTTTTGAGGATTCTCATTTGAGAAGTAATCCCATTTGGAAGATTAAGAGAATCAACTCCCTTACGAGAATATCCTTCGGAAGATAATCCTTTCCAATAATTCACTTCGGATGATTACTGCTCTTTGGTGGATTAACCCTAGCTGAGTTGCAGACCTCATATGAGGCACAATGAAGGTGCATGGGGCAAGCTGCAAGCTTTATAATTATGAGGTACAATTTACATTGTTTATAAAACAGTTACTGAGGCGAGGTAAACAACCTTACAAAGAATCAGACCTACGGGGATTAAATCCTGCTGGTAGATAAATACCATCAAATTAATCTCCTCTAGAAGAATACTTCTTTGTGGATTAATGCCACTAATTCATTTTGGAAGAGTTATCTTTTTTGGATGATTTATCGCCCCAAAAGATTAATTTTCTAAGGATTAATTCCCTTCAGAGGATTACTTACTGAAGGATTAGCTCCATTGAAGAATTGATCACATAATGAATTATATTAGTACCCCTCCGAAGGTTAATCACCTTTTAAAGGTAAATTCATTTCGAAGATTAATTATCAATGAAATATTAACCTCCTCTGAAGGGTAAATCCGCTTCGAAAAACTTTCAAGAATTCATCCACTTTGGAGGGTGAATTCCCATTTCAAGATTTATCTGCTTTGGATTATTAATTTCCTGTGGGGGATGTATTACCTGTGAAAGCTTAATCATTGAAGTACTTGTTATTCTTACTGTTGCTCAACCCCGGTCTGTCTGGCCCAGCAGACCCGTCAACCACAGGTAAGCAGCTGCCTCAAAGGGGTCGTCTCATAGGTTCCATACACCGTTGATGTTGCGTCTGCATCTTAGAGTGCATGCGCTGTGCATTGCTTCACTAGGTTGTGTGGGTTTATTCTACAAGCGTGCCACGTGTCATCTGTGGTTCCACCAAACCCAGATCTAAGCTGGTAAGTGAGAACAGCTGGTTGATGTCTTGATCCTAGCTACACATAGGTGAATTCAATTAGGCTTATTTAAGGATATCCCTTATGGGTGGATGTCAGGAGGATGGGCTTTTAGTGATTTAGTCTGACTTAGGTGTATTGCCCTTTGCATGAAATGAATATGTAGATGTTCCTTCATTGCAAATGGTACAATGTCGAGAGGTGGGATATTGTTGAAGGGGGTTTGGTAATGTTTGCATAGTGATCGTTGTCTGAGCTTAATCGTGTTGTTTGGCTCAACCGTATAATGACGGGTATTGTGACATCATATGCTGATGCATAGAATTGTGTGCCTCTCATAACAAGATATTCTCTTAAAGGGAGGACTTTTGTTTCAAAGTGTAAGTGAGCTGTGGCAGTGGTACTGGTGCAGCCAGTGATGATGAGCATTGTTCTGTATGGTCTGCAGGGTGTAGTGAGCGTTAGATGGAATGGGGTGGCGAGACGTAGGACATCATTAATCTGATATGTCTGCAGAATGGAGAAAGTTTTTCTTTTGCTGCTGAGAGTGTGTCCCTGCAAGTGCTCAGAGCGCATCTAGTCTGGAAGTGCACGTCTTATTATGCCTTGTATGTGGTCCTTGACGATAAATCCGTTATCATGCGGCACTCCAAGGATCTCGGTGGAGGGGGTATGTGGCACAGCTACATTATCACTTGTGACGTTAAGGGTGGACATGTGCTCATGTTTGCTGGTGATGAGTGCAGTGGAGAATTTGGCTGGAGCAATCGTCAGTCTGTTTTCCCCAACTCATACCTAAAGTGTGTTGAGTAGCATTGTTCTGTTTTGGCTGTACCTGTGATGTGATATGTGGATGTTATAGTAAATGAGACAATGTGTATGGGTGGTTGGGTCGTGAGAATATCATGCATACATAGGCTGAAGCATGTAGGTGAAAGAACAAAGCCCTGTGGAACTCCATTAGGGACGGTGCGTGTTTGTCATTACTTGACCTGGAGTGTAACGTGTTTGTCTACCAAAGAAGCAATTGGCAAGCCAGTATTGGGTGTTATTTTCCATGTCTGTGTTGTAGATTTTGGTGAATAACTTGGGATGGCGTCAAAGGCCTTACTAATGTCTGTTGTAAGAAGTGTACATTGTGTGGGTCTCACAGAATTGATGTCGTTAGATGCGTCTTGTGTGAAGTTGATTAGCAAGGTGTTTCTGGAGTGTAGTGCCCTAAAGCCGTTATGTGAAAAAGCAAGTGGGACATGAGGTGTGAGTCTCTTAAGACTTGGACGTTCTGCTCTCGTAGATGGCGTGCTAAAGTAATGTAATGGATTTGTATGAAGAAGAGTGTGTTGGGTCCTTGTTTAGGTTTAGTGATGATTGTTCCATGTTTCCAATGTTGTGTGTGTGTGTGTGTGTGTGTGTGTGTCTCTCTCTCTCTCTCTCTCTCTCTCTCTCTCTCTCTCTCTCTCTCTCTCTCTCTCTCTCTCTCTCTCTCTCTCTCTCTCTCCCCCTCCCTTCTTTCTCCTCTCTTTTTTTCTCCCTCCTTTTCCTTCCCTCCTCCTCTTTTCTCCTCTCCTCCCCCCCNGTTTCCAATGTTGTGTGTGTGTGTGTGTGTGTGTGTGTCTCTCTCTCTCTCTCTCTCTCTCTCTCTCTCTCTCTGGGCATAGGCTTTCACTGTCTGCTATCAAGGCCCAGCAGTCCTCCAACATACCATACACCTCTACATGTATACTACAGTGTACGTTTAAGATGCTGATGTTGCTGATGGCCTGCATGCTGTGTGGTCCAAAATGTTCCAGATGTAGGCTGTCGATGACATCCAGCCCTGTTTGTAGATTTTTTGATAAAGAGTCTGTTCTGCAGGAAAGGGCCGAGTGGAAAGGACTGCCTATGCAGAGATGGTCGTTTTCCAGACTCGGAAGGTGTTGGTGTAGGGAGACTTACGCTTACCTAGTAGTCCAGGAGTAAGTCTGCTTGTTCTTTGAACGAAGCGGACAGTTGAATGTTGTGGGGTTGAAATGCAGAATACGTGGCAGAATACCGAAGTGCCCCATGGACCTTACCTGGCCAAGACACCCACCCCAGGAGGAGGTACCCAAGGGGCAGAAATAGTCAGCGTGGGCTACATGCAAGACAGGCGGACCTTCGTCTTTCCCACATGCCCCTCTCACGCTCGGATAACTCGCCACGGAGTAATCAGTCACAGTGGACTACATCCCCGCAGGACCCGCCCTCGCCAGGTTTGGGGTGGGGCTATTTCACTAGTGCCATACAGCCAGCAGGAGACTACCACTAGCTGCTCAGCAGCTGATTCCTTCCCTCAAACCATACCGGGTGATGGCCACAAGCAGCACACGGGGAGGAGGTAGCCACAAGCCACGCCCCCGCGGGCCCTTCGGGAAGTGGGGCACCGGTGACGGCCACAAGCCGCACCTGCACCCCTGTGACGGCCACAAGCCGCACTCAGGGTGTAGTCCTCGCTGGGCACGGCGCCCTTTAGCAAGTGACGGCCACAAGCCGCACTCTGCCCACCAGTAGCCAGGGGCATGAGCCCTCAGTGATGGCCACAAGCCACATGGGGGAGGAAACAGCCACTAGCTGCTCCTCCAATTGGGACTCGGTGACGGCCACAAGCCGCGCCGGGGAGGGAACGTCTACGTGCCGCTCCTTGCCCCCTACCCCAGTGCCTTCCCCACCTGAGGATTTCCTGGGTCTGCTGGAGTCCACCTGTAGTGGCTTGGGTATCCTTCCCCCTTCTCCTAACAGGGACGCCCTTTGGCTACAACAACAGCTGAAGGAGACCTGGCAAGGCCCTCTGATAACGGGTCCTAGCCCTCCGGCTCACCCCTCGACAGTCCCAAATCCTGCCGGGCTCTGCATCGCGAGCTGCTGCAGTCCACCCCTGACGGAGGCTTGACAGAGGCAGCCCCCATACCAGCCGATATGTCCCCAGGACTCCGGGGCATGACCTCCCAAGCCCCACCCGACAACCTCCTGCCCGGCAGAGTGGGTGTAGACAAGCACGCCTGCTCTCCTTGTTCGGGCCCAACCCCCCTGGGTCCCTCAGGAAGGGCGCCCACATCACGCCGCCCTCAGACCACTCCCAGACGAGACAACCACAGCCCGGCCTCCTGACGAGGCCCTAGACGAGCACCAGCAGCTCGGCTGCCTGACGAAGGCCCCTCCAGACGCCCCAACGACAAGCGGCCTCCTGGCGCAGGCTGCCATTCTGGGCCCTCCAGTACCGCCGGGCCTCGCCTTACAGCAAGCCCCAGCCACACCTACCTGTTGCAGAGTCCTCCGGCCATGTCTTACTCTTGTATATTATTTTCTTGTCAAGTGTGGTACTGTTGTATTTGACTCGGATTGTAATTTTGGGTAATGTACATGTACGTACCCTTTCACACGCAGCATAACACTGGTGGCCAGCGGTGGTTCTTGACCCAGTGGGTGGCAACAGGGAGTGAGGAAAACTTAGGCAAAATGGCAACAAAACCACACTTCCAGATACCTGAATTCGACCCTGAGCAATACAACATCTACTCATACTTGGAAATAGTAAAACCACTGTTGGGCATAGCCTTTGAGACAGATGGACAGAAAATAGCAGTAACTATACTACTTCTGGGCAAAGCAGTAGCCACAATTGCACCTAGGATCATCCCGGAGCTGACATGAGCAGAATTCACCAAGATTACGACTCAAGCAGTCACCCCTTCATTAGGGAAAGTCGTAGCTGTAGCACAGTTCGACTCCCTAACCCATGACGGAAACCTTGACAATGCACTCGTCCAGGCCCAGCGACTCATCACCGCCACATACCTGGAGCGCAGCAAGGAAACCTGGGAACAACATGTTTTGAATGCCCTGGTCAGGATTCTCCCCAGTGCTGTCAGGGAGCACTTCACAATTCATGACCCAAAGGGAGACCTGGATAAAGATATGCAGCTTGTACTGTACGTCGCCTCCTGGCTGCCTGTACTACCCCACAGCATATTGACTCTGTGAGCAAATTCCCCATGCAAAAAGCAGCCACCACGCACCTCTCGCCCACCTCCAGTCCAGCCAAGCCCTCCACCAACACCCTCCATCCCCAAGGCCCACCCCTCACACAAGCACCCTGACACAAGAGACAACAATTGGATTTCCATTAACCCATGGGAATTCACCACTTACAGCAACAAATGTCCCCCCCCATGACATCGGGGAACAACTCAAAGCTGCTTGAAGGAAGTCCCGTGCTGTAAGGTCTCTGCTCTGGATGATGAGGGTATCGAGGGCAATGCCTCCACGGACAACCACTTAGACCCCGGGGAAATGGAGCCCAAGGATGACTGCACACCGCAGCAGCTGGATTTTTAGGACTGCCCCCGCACCTCCCCACGGTGGCGGGGGCCACCTCGCACAAATATCGCTCCCCAGTCTACAACAAGATGAGATTGAATGGGGTAAAGGCAAGGCTGCTAGTCTATATGAGAGCAGCTAGATCTTGCTTATATAGCCATTTCTACTCCCATCACCGTTCGACCTTCGGCCCGCTTTTCCCCACCTCAGCTCGCCTTGTGGATACGGGGGATGGCCCCCTGCCCATACATGGGGAGACTCGGGCCCTACATGCAGACACGCACCAAAACGTCTCTGCACTGCACCCCTTCATCATTTCTGACTCCTCTTGCCGTGCATATGACTGATACCTGGGGCTGGATCTTCTTCAAAAGCTCCAGACAAGCATTGACTGCTATGGGCGTTGACTACAGTTCAACAGACTTCCGGACTTCAGCCCCCAGCCCCAGCCCCACCCCTTGTTCCCTCCCCCCTGCCCCCACCTTCCCTGCTAGCATTGCCTCCACCCTCACCATTCCCCCTCATCATGAGGCCTGGTTGCAATTAAACAGGCCATCAGGAATCCCAGTTCTCGTCTCCCCCACCTTACCCCCTGGAACCCTCTCCTCCTGCCTACTCTCCCCCACATTCCTCCCCCGCCACCACGACATGGTGCGCATCGCTAACCTCTCCACCACACCTCTTACCCTACCCAAAGGGTTAGTTGTGGGAGAAATGGAGGAGGCCGAACCCTGCACACCTCCCCACTCCCATGCCTCCCTACCTCCCTTACCCCCGCACCTCTCCCCACCAAGCAGACAGCCTTCACTGCCTACTTTTGGACTTTCAGGACATATTTGCATCAGGACCGACTGATATAGGCCACACCACTGTCCTGGCCCAAGAGATGCACACCAAAGGACCACCAGTTTTCCATCCATCCTGGAGAAAGAATTCCCACCAGCAAGCTGAGGAGAACCGGTAGGTCCAGGAAATGTTAGATGCCGGCGTCATCTCTTCCTCCACCAGCCCGTGGTCCTCCCCCGTTGTACCAGTAAAAAAGGACGGGTCAATCAGATTCTCTGTGGACGTTGCCACCAAGGACATACGACCTTCCCCAGAATAGACGACTCCCTCGGCTCCTTATACAGAGCATCATGGTTTTCCACCCTGGACCTCCTATCAGGTTATTTGCAGGTCCCGGTACACCCTGACGATAGAGGGAAAACTGCCTTCTTCACCAGTAACGGTAGCCATTACCAGTTTAATGTCCTACCCTTCGGACTCTGTAAAGCCCCTGCCACCTTCTCACTTCTCGTGGAGTCCGTTCTTAGTGGCCTCACATGGGAGACTTGCCTTGCATACTTGGACAACGTCATCGTCTTCAACAGGACCTGGGCCGACCACCTCCATCCCCTCAAGCAAGTCTTCCAGCAAATCAGACAAGCCGGGCTGAAACTTAAACCATCTAAGTGCATCCTGGTGGCATGCTTCGTTGCCTTCCTGGGGCATATCATGTCTCGGGAAGGGATTGCCCCCGATCCCAACAAACTCTGCGCCATCTTGGACCTTTCCCTACCGTAGAGAAGACTTATACAAAGTCCGAGCTTTCCTGCGACTAACTTCCTACTACCGAAGATTCGTAGAAGGCTTCGCCGACATCGCTAAGCCCCTCCACGACCTACCGTATGGACGGAGGAAGGAGTTACAGCATTCAACACCTTGAAGACCAAACTTATCACAGCCCCCATCGCTGCCTTCCCCGATTACAACCTACCATTTCACCTGTACGCGGACGTATCGCTCATAGCGATCGGTGCCATCCTGGCACAAGTGCAGGAAGGACGGGAGCACATTATCACTTGTGCCAACCGAACTCTCAACCAAGCTGAGAGAAACTATGCTGCCACTAAGCGGGAGTGCCTCGGGATAGTCTGGGCCCTGGAGCACTTCCTGGCCTAACTGTCCAGCACTAAGGTCACCATCATCACTGACCATCAATTGCTCTAATGGCTTCACCAGTCCAACACCCAAATCATCCAGCTCATCAGATGGAGAGAGACAATAGAAGATTTCCACTACAAAATCTCTTGCCATCCCGGAAAACTCCACACGAACGCCGACACTCTGTCCCGGCTCCCGGTACAACCCATCTGCCCAGAGTCAGAGCTGGTGCAACGATGGCAAAATCGTGATCGACCCGACTAGCTACCAGCCCATGTTTTTTTCAAACTCCAACAGCAAGGCGGCCACAGACGGGCCACATCATACTTGACCTTGAAACTGCCCTTGACACCCTGACCCACCTCCACTCTAGCAGCGGGATACACTTGAGCACAAAAAAATTACTACGGGTGTTTTGGGACATCTACTGGACCCCAAGCCTGTCCAACTTGGCCCAACGAGTGGTTCAAGCCTGCTGGTCCTATGCCTTCGGACAAGGCATCACCCGCACCCCCGGCCCTGCTGGCAATATCACAGCTCATAAGCCCTGGCAACTCCTGGCTGTGGATGTAGTAGGCCCCTTACCACCAGAAGCTGGCTACCGTTACACAATCATGTTCGTAGACAGCTACTCCAAGTTCCTCATTGCCTGTCCAGCCAAGGAACACCACGCTGTAGCAGTAGCTGACGCCCTCGTCCGCCACATCTTCTCCCATTTTGGTATCCCACAGACGCTACATTCTGACAATACACCAGAGTTCATTGGAAAATTATGGCAAGAGCTCTCTACCATCTTCGGTTACCAAATTTCCCACTCCTCCCCCTACTCGCCCCAAGCAAGTGGAATATGTGAGAGGAGCCATCGCACCCTCTTAAACCAGGTGCGAACACGGATAGAAGAAACCACAGATGAAGTCTGGCATGCCCACATAAAAATAGTACAGTGGGGACTAAACTCTTGTCCCTGGGACGACGGCGTCCCTCCCCACGAACGTGTCTTTGGAGAAACCCCACTTCTCCTCCCCCTCAGACATCACCTCAAGCCCCCGACCATGTCCCCAGTGTCTTATCCCCTTCATCACCTAAAAAGCAGGTTACACCACCTACAGAAGCAGGAAGACCTGAAGCCGGACACCACTCCCACCAACCCCTACAAGCCAGGAGACACAGTTATGGTAGCCCGACTGCAGCCCCACAAACTGGCCCCTCGCTTCACAGGGCCCTACAAAGTTATCCACGTCCCCAGTCCGTGCCAAGTCACCGTTAATTATCATGACACCCCCCCCCCGCACCTACTGCAATAGACACGTGAGGCCATACACGACAAGCACACCCCCACCTGCTCCGCCACCAAAAATCCCCCAGTTATGCCACCACATCCTCCCCCACCTCTCCCCCCGACTCCTACTCCCTATACCTCACCCCCTCTTCCTCTTCTACTCAGTCTCCCGTCCTCTCCTCCTCACCCGCCACCTCATTGTTCCCCTCCTCCCCCCTTACACATGCCTTCCCTGCCTCCGCCACTGCATCACCTCTCCTGCCCACCCCCACTACCCCTCCTATGCCGCATAGCACGCTGCACTGCTGAACCCTTAATCCGCCACCCCTCCTCACACCACCATGCCCTAAACACCTCACACCCACTGAACAACTCGCACCGCCCCATCTACGTCGCATTCCACCGGCAACGCCTCCACCCACCCCCTCCACCCCACCACCCGCTCCATCCACACCACCTCCACCACCAATCATCACCCGCCGTTCGTTCCACATCACGCACCCCTTCACACCCCTCCCCACCCATGCCCAAACTCACCACCTCCACAACCCGATCAGGGCAAATCTCACGCCCACCCCAGCGATACATCGCCACCCCCTCCCACTCACCACCCTCAACCCCGACACCGCCAAACACCAACTGGGTGACATACCACATTCACCAAGCCATGTGGAAAGCACTGCCACCCACAACCCCAAGAGACATCCATAGATCCTCCCCTTACCACCAGCATAAAATGCTGACCATCCCGTCAGTGGCTAGCATTCAGCCAAGGCAAGCCTTCATCACCACACCACCTCCTGCCATGAAGATCTGCCGCATCATCTAGGCCCCCACCACAGGGAAGAAGAAATGCATTCGAGGGACCCTGCACCTACTATGCCTCCTCCAGGAGTCACCCCAACCCTCAACACTTCGTTACCTTCGCTGGCAGCCACCAATCGGACACCATCACCAACCACTGGACCTCCCTCCTGCACATCTTGCACCATAACACCAGACTGCCACCACCTATACTTAGCACCTCCAGGCACGGGGACGTGACTTTTTCGCCACTGACGGTGGTGAAATGCAGAATACCAAAAGTGAAATGCAGAATACGTGGCCCATGGACCTTACCTGGCCGAGACACCCACCCCAGGAGGAGATACACAAGGGGCAGAAATAGTCAGCGCGGGCTCCGTACAAGATGGGTGCACCTGTGTCTTTCCTGCATGCCCCCCTCACACTCGGGTAACTCGCCACGGAGTTATCAGACACAGTGGACCAGCCCTCCCCAGGTTCGGGGTGGGGCTATTTCACTAGCCGCTCAGCAGCTGATTCCCTCCCTCAAACCATACCGGGTGATGGTCACATGCTGCACACAGGGAGGAGACGGCCACAAGATGCTCCTTGATCTAACCCTAGAAAAAGGGGAGCAGGTGACGGCCAGAAGCCCAACCCCCGGAATAGCGATGACCATGAGCCGCCCCTCCGTCAGGAGGGACCCTTCACTGGTGACGACCACGAGCGGCGCACCCGCGGGCCCTCCGGGAAGTGGGACACCAGTGATGGCCACAAGCCACACCTGCACCCCCCCGTGACAGCCACAAGCTGCACTCGGGGTGTAGTCCTTGTGGGGCACGGTGCCCTTGAGCAAGTGATGGCCACAAGCTGCACTCTGCCCACAGATAGCCAGGGGAACAAGCCCTCAGCGATGACCACAAGCCGCATGGGGAAGGAAACGACCACTAGCCGCTCTGCCAATCGTGCCCTAGAGGACTCGGCGATGGCCACAAGCTGTGGTGGGGAGGGAACGGCTACATGCCACCCCTCGCCCCCTACCCCAGTGCCTTCCCCACCTGAGGATTTCCTGGGTCTGCTGGAGTCCACCTGTAGTGGCTCGGGTATCCTTCCCCCTTCTCCTAACAGGGACACGCTTTGGCTAGAACAACAGCTGGAGACGTGGCAAGACCCTCTGATACCTGGGTTCCTAGCCCTCCGGCTCACCCCTCGGCAGTCCCAATCCCTGCTGGGCTCTGCATTGTCGAGCTGCCATAGTCCACCCCTGACAGAGGCTCAACGGAGACGGCAAGCCTCCGGACCAGCCAAGACGTCCCCAGGACCCTGGGGCATGACCTCCCAGGCCCCACCCGATGACCTGCCCAGCAGAGTGGGTGCAGACAAGCGTGCATGCTCTCCTTGTTCAGGCCCCTAGGCCCGACCCCATGGGCCCCTCAGGAAGGGTGCCCACATCACGGTGCCCACATCACACTGCCCACATCACACTGCCCTCAGACCACTCCCAGACGAGACAACCACGGCCCAGCCTCCTGATGAGGCCCAAGACGAGCACCAGCAGTCCGGCCTCCTGATGAAGGCCCCTCCGGACGCCCTGACAACCAGCGGCCTCCTGACACAGGCCGCCATTCTGGGCCCGGCGCCTCACCCTACAGCAAGCCCCAGCCACACCTACCTGTCACAGAGTCTTCCAGCCCTGTCTTGTGTATATTATTTTCTTGTCAAGTGTGCCACTGTTGTATTTGACTCAGATTGTAATTTAAAGTAATATACCTGTAAGGTTTGTTGCCCTGAGTCTTTATGCCCTGTTCCCATTAGTTGCCTTAAGAAACCCAACTCGATCTGGAAAGAGGACCCCGCTCTAGGCTCCATGTCCAAGGAATGAGAAGTCCTACCCTTTCACACGCAGCATAACAAGTGTGATTGTGAAATAGGTCTTGGAAGTACTTGTTTGTAATTTGTGATACTTCTAAGTGTTTTTGTAGAGCCAAGAAGGGTCTTGGGAGTGGCTGAGTGTTGCTACAATGGTTTTCCAGGTTTCTGTTTTCTTTGTACTAATTTGGTTGTCAGTTTCGTTGTTTGATTGCTGGAGCCTTGTGATGGTGGGAGAGGGTAGTTGTGAAAGAGTCACGTTGTTTTATGAGGCAAGCAATCCCCAGTATAAAGTGTGAGTTGTAATGTTTTCTGTTGCCTCGTTAAATATGGTGTTAGTTAAGTGCGATGTTGTTAAATTTCGTTATGTGCTTGTCAGTACTGATGATGGGTGTGATGCTTAGTGCGCTGAAGTAATGTTCTGTATCTTCAGTGCATTGTATCCGGTCTGCTTTTTTGTAGTTTGTGTAAGTGATGTTTGATCACTCTGGTTCTGAGTGTATTCCTATGGACATAGTGATTGGGAGTTTGGGTTCTGTCCACCAGTGTTGAATTGTGTAGGCGAACACGTGATGTCTGAGGTGAGTGGGGAGGTGGGGGAGCAGTGTGCTTGGTGTAAAATGTTTAGGTGTATTGTTTGTCACTGAACTGGGGGAGCAGTGTGCTTGGTGTAAAATGTTTAGGTGTATTGTTTGTCACTGAACATGTACATTTTGAGCTGTTACGTAATATCGAGGTCTCAGCAGTTGTTTTATTTTCGTACCACCAGAATTTTTACTATGAAAATCACCAGGAACGAGAAAATTAGGTGTCTGTGTTAGGAGGATGAGGGTTGTACTGCACAGGTACAGCATGAAAGGTGTCAGGGGAAATGTGAAATTTTTATTTCTTGTTTGTGACCAGAGTTGACACCGAGTGACTATTTGTAATATGATATTATTCTGGAAAAGTAATTGTGTTGTCTGTGTTGTGCCTTTGTGGGATTGTAATGATTCATGGCTATCATACCCGTGTGTGCTGATTTTTGAATAGGGTGGGACGTACGTACGTTTGTGCGCGCGCGTTCCTACATAACTATCTTTACAAGAATGAGTCGAGCTTGTACTGTCCTGTGTACTAAACCATTTTTATCATACGTATCCTTAAATTTATGAATAGTTTTGGCACACACTATTTCATTCAGTAGTGCATTCCACTGATCAATTGCCTTATTTGGGAAACTGAATTTCCTTACATCATTGTCGCTTCTCTTTTTATGTAGTTTTTTGTAGGGTCTTCTTGCTGTGCTTCCTCATAGGTTATATATTAATTTATGTCTATTTTCTCTCTCCCTGAGATGCATTTTATTATGCAGCATGTTCAAGGGCCAACTCCTTGTTTCTTAATCACGAGCGACTGATCTGGGGTTCATTTCTAGACCGGGTCTAGTGCATACAACTAGAGAAATAGGGCATAAAAACTCGGCTCAACCAACCTTACACGTATATTACCTTTAGTTACACAACACTGAACAAGATACAATATCACACAATACACTATTCAGATACAAGGCACAAGTAGGACTAGAAGACTCTGGTCTGGGCGGCTGAATACTTGGGCTGCTCACAGGTGTCAGCCAGGTGTGGGGGGTCCCGTCAAAGGTGTCCTCTTGCAGGAGGCACGGGACTATTACCAGGGGCCTGGTCGTCTGGGCTGGACTACTGGTTGGCGTAGAGGGAGGCCCTTTCCTGGTGGGGCCTCGTCGTGGAGTTCGGCACTCGAGGCTAGGGCCGAATAGGGCGAGCAGGTGCGCTTGTCTGCACTTGCTCCTGGAGGTGGAGTTCCGGCCAGTGGGGCTGGGGAGGTCGCACCCCTGGGGTCCTGGGGGTGCCCCTAGGTATCCGGGAGCTGCAGTCTTCCTTGGGCGGAGCCACTGTCAGGGGTGTCATGCAGCAACCCTTCCTTCAGGAGTCTGACAGCTGGGGGCGTCATTGGGTCACTGGTTGTAGGGCATGGACTCCCAGGCTCGTCACGGGGCCTCGCCAGAGCTCCTCCAGCTGCAACTTCTCCAAGGGACTGCCGCAGTGAGGAGAGAGAGAGAGAAGGTTGTCTTGCTCTGCCACAGCAGTGGTGGTGGGCCGAGCCAGGGACGTCCTCAGTAGGGAAAGTCCTAGGGACACAGGACGAAGAGCAGATGATGGCCTGCTCTCCCTTCCCAGTGTGGATGGTGGCCGACACTATGTTTCCTCTGACCCCAGGGACAACAGGCGAGGAGTAGACTGTGGCCTGTATCGCGCCCCTGCTCCCAGTGGAGGTGGCAGCCGAAGGACGGACGGTGGTCGATCCTTCCTTCCCGGCGAGGACGGTGGCCTTCACCACGGTGCTGCCCCTCTCTGGGTATACAGCCGGAGAGCAGACTGTGGCCTGCTCTCTCTTCCCACACGGAAGGTGGCCTGTGTCACGGTCCTGCAGGGGGTTGCAGCCAAAGAGCGGACGGTTGCCTGCTCCTCCTTCCCGACGTGGACGGTGGCCTGTGTCGTGCTGCTGTCAGAGGCTGTGGTATCAGCTCCACCCTGAACCTGGTGAGAGCTGGCCCGGCTGTAGAGTAGGCAGCCGGGACCGCGTTCTTGTCGGGATGCTGGTTAAGGTCAAGAGGGGTGCAAGGCAGTCTGAGACGTAAGCCCGTCTAGCCCTGGGCCTGCACGCGCCCTATATGCCTCCCGGTGGTCTCCTCCTAGGGTGGGTGTTGCCTCATCCTCTCCAATACCTTTTTCATGAGGTGGGTGTTGCGACACCCCTTCCTGGGTCTCCCGTCAGGGTGGGCATTTCACCACCATCATGGGGGAGAAAGTCACATCATCGTGGCTGGAGTGGTAGGTGTCTGAGAAGGCGGTCTGGTGGGTCGGTGCGAGGCGGTAGAGGGGGATGGTCCAGTGATCCGTGGTCAAGTTCAGCTTTTGGTGGGGTGTGTAGGTGACGCGGAGGGTGAAGGTCTGTTGCATGTGCTGGAGGAGGTGAGGTGTCCCACATATGCATAGGTGTTTCCCGTGGGCAGGCATCCAGGTCACTCACTGAATCCTCATCCTCGGTGGTGGTGAAGGGTCGATGTCCTCCAGTTGTCTGCTGGCTAGTGGTGGGATGACCCTGCTTTTATTCGGCCATGGAGGGCAGGTGCAAATCCTGCCCCCGGGGAGTTGAGTAAGTGGAAGTTTCCACCGGGCGTGGTGTATGGGTAGGGTTATGGGGATTGTGTTGGGCACATGGGACTTGGGAGTGGGTGGTTTTGGGGGGGTGGATGAGGGTGTGGCTGCGTATCTGGCTGGTGGACGTGAGAGGTGGCTGGATCTGGTTGTGATGGTGGTGAGGACGGGTGTAGGTGTTGAGAGGACACGTAGTGTGGTGGCTGGGTGCGTCAAGAGTTCCTGTGGTGGGGTGTAGGAGTCCGGGGGTGGTGGTGGTGGTGGTGATGGTGGTGGGTGAGGAGTTGGTGTGTGGATAGGTGTGGGTAGTGGGTGCGGGGCATGGGGGGGTGTGGGTAGTGGGTGCGGGGCATGGGGGGGTGAGGGAGACGAATTCGTGGGTGTGATGGTGGTGGTGGGTGTGCATTGCCAGGAACATGGTGAGGGGATTGGAGGTGGGTTGGGGGTCCCTTGGCTGGGTGGCTGGGCCTGTGGTAGTGGTGGTGTGGTGACGGGAGGTGATGCGTGAGGTGAGGTCGCTGGGGGGAAGGTTGGAGGTGAGGGGCAGGGGGAGGGAGAGGTGGGTGAGGGGAAGGTGAGATAGAGGAGGGTTAAAAGTTGTATGAGTCATGCGGGGTGTGGGATGGCTGCTGGTGGCGAGGTGGTGTGGCGGGCGAGGGTCTGGGTTCGAGGTTCTTGTTCAGTGGGGAATGGGTGCACATGTCGATTACGATAGGTGCATTGGGTGTCATGATATTGTTTGGTGACTTGGTAGGGATTTGGGGCACTGGTATTGGTGTAGGGCCCCATGAATTGTGGCGAGATTTTGTTTGGTGTAGGTGTTTGGTGTGAAGGGGGTCAGACTTTGGGGGGGGGGGCTGGAGGTGATGTCTTAGGGGTAGGAGGAGGGGGGGCTTCACCAAATACTCATTCGTGGGAGAGATGCCGTCCTGTCGAGGGCCGGTGACCATTCTCCATTGCGCGATCTTGATGTGCACCGGCCAATCTTCATTTTTAGTCTCTTCTGTCCTGGCCCGTACTTGGTTGAGGAGGATGTGGTGGCTTCTCTCGCATATTCCGTTCCCTTGGGGCCAGTAAGGAGAGGAGTGAGAGATTATACAGCCAAATATGGTGGCGAGTTCTTCCCATATCTTGCTGGTAAATTTGGGGGTATTGTCTGAGTGCAGGACCTGGGGAATACCGAAGTAGGGGAATACGTGGCGGACAAGGGCGTCAGCAGCAGCTATGGCATTGTGTTCCTTGGCAGGACAGGCAATGAGGAATTTGGAATATGAGTCCACAAAAGTGATGATATACTTGTAGCCGGCCCTAGGTGGGAGGAGGTCGACTATATCCTCAGACAATAGCTGCCAGGGTTTGTGGGCGGCGATGTTCCCCGATGGGCCAGAGGTGCAGGTGATGTCCTTGGCCAGTGTGCAGGCTCGGCAGGCCTGGGCGACCTGTTTGGCTAGGTTGGAGGGGCCGGGTGTCCAATAAGTGTCATTAAACACTTGCAATAGTTTCTTGGTGCCTAGATGGATGCCATTGTCAGGGTTCAGATGGGACATGGCGTCGATGGCAGTTTCGGGGTCGAGCACTACGTGTCCAGACTGAGTGAACAGGTGGTCGCCTTGCTGGTGTAGTTTGGCGAATAACTGGGGCAGTATCCAGTGGGGGCAATCTTTGTTGCACCACTGGTGCAGCAGGCTGGGTTCGGTGTGGATGGAGGTGATTGGCAGTCGGGACAGGGCATCGGCGTTGGTGTGTAGTTTGCCGGGGCGATAGGAGATCTCGTAGTTGAATTCTTCCAGGGTCTATCTCCACCGGATGAGTTGGGCGTTGTGGGTGTTTGACTGGTGTAGCCATTGGAGAGACTGATGGTCGGTGATGATGGCGATGTGTGTGCCCGAGAGGTGTGCCTGGAAGTGCTCTGATGCCCATATGATTCCTAGACATTCTCGCTTAGTGGCGGCATAGTTTTTCTCGGCTTGGTTGAGGTTGCAGCTGGTGCAGGCAATGATGTGTTCCTGCCCTTCTTGCACCTGTGCGAGGACAATGCTGATTGCCACTGGAGACACGTCTGTGTGCAGCCAGAAACGCACAGTGTAGTCGGGAAATGTGACGATCGGGGTGGTGATGAGCTTGGTTTTCAGGGTGTGGAAAGCGGTGACTTGATCATCGGTCCAGGTGAAAGGCTCACCCATTTAAGTCATGTCATGAAGGGGTTTTGCGATGTTGGCAAACCCTTTTACAAAGCGCCGGTAGTATGATGTGAGCTTCAGGAAGGTGCGTATCTCATGGATGTCTCGTGGTAGGGGGAGATCTTCAATAGCACGCAGCTTGTCAGGGTCGGGTGCTGTGCCTTCCTTTGAGATGATGTGCCCCAGGAAGGAGACAGATCATGCAGCTAGGACGCACTTCGATGGTCTGAGTTTGAGTCCTGCCTGGCGGATGCGCAGGAAAACTTACCTGAGGCATTGGAGATGGTCGGCCCAGGTTTGGCTGAAGATAATTATGTCGTCTAGGTAGGCCAGGCAGATTTCCCAAATGAGGCCACCGAGGACTCCATTAGGCGGGAAAGCACAGCTGGGGCATTGCAGAGTCCAAATGGGAGGACATTGAACTCATAGTGCTTCCTGTTGCTGGTTGAGAATGCTGTCTTGCCCCTGTCCTCAGGATGTATGGGGACTTGCCAGTATCCCGATTGTAGGTTCAGGGTAGAGAACCAGGATGCTCTGTAGAGGGAGTCATCGATACTTGGTAGGGGAGTGGCGTCCTTAGTATTCACGTCGTTCAGTCATCTGTAATCCACACAGGAGTGCATGGTGCCGTCTTTCTTTTCTACCAGGGCGACTGGGAAGGACCACGGGCTGGTGGAGGGTGATATAACGCCAGCATCAAGCATTTCCTGGACCTGCTGGTCTTCCTCAGCCCGCTATTTGTTTGTTTGTTTTCATCGCGATGGTTGGTGAATAGGTGGTCCTGTGGTGTGGATTTCATGGGTCAGGTATGTGGTGTGGCCGATGTCTGCTGGTCTTGATGCGAGCAGGTCTTGGTGACGTCCCCTTTAAAGGATTATATCTTTTTGGAAAGTAACAGACACCAGGTAATGACCAGTAACTGCTTCCGAAATAATCTCCTTTGAAGGATTACATCTGTTTGGAAAATAATCTCCTTTGAAGGATTACATCTGTTTGGAAAATAATCTCCGTTGAACGATTACATCTGTTTGGAAAGTAATCCCATTTTAACGATAATCCAGGTTTATCCCAGTGGAGAATTCATCTCTGGTAAGATTAACTTCCTGTGGAGGATAACACAACTTTAGAGGAATGACCCACTTTGAAGGATTGACCTCCTTGGCATTACTCCCCTTTGGAGGAATAATCTTTATAGGAATAATCACATCTGCAGGATTTATTTCCTTCAAAAGATTATTCTTCAAAGACTTGATTCCCATTATAAGATTAACTCTTCCAATGATTAATCCTCTTGATTAAATCCCTTTGGGAAAAATTTATACCCTTGCAATTAATCATCATTGGAGGCTTGAACCTTTTACCAGTCCCCAAAGGGGCTTATCCCCCTTGATCATCCCGGTGTAACCCCCTAACATCTGTTACCCCACTTACCTCAACCAAGGCAGGTAACCCCCCCATAGTCCCGGGGGGGCTACCCCAAAGAGGAATTACCCCCTTACATCCCAAGTTATGATCCCCCAACCTAAGGATGGTTACTACCCCATGGGGGTTACCACCCTAGTAACCCTTACATCCTAAGGGAGGTTACCCCCAAAGGTAGTTCTGTCCTTAACCCATTCAAGGGAATTTACTAGAAGAGTTATCCCTAAGAGGTGTTGCCCCACCTCACCTCCGAAGAGAGGTTACCACCCCTTACCCCTAAAAGTGGACTTACCCCCTAAGAGGAGAATTACCACACTCTTGCCCCCAAGGGGATTGGATCACTTACCTCTCATAAGGGAATTACTCTTTAACTCATATGAAGGTTACCACCACCTCTTGCATTCCCACCAGTGGAGGTTACCATCCAAGGGGTTTGCCCCAAACTCTCAATAGGAATTTGCCTTCCCCCTTCACTCCATGGGGAGGTTACCATCCTTACCCCCACTTCCCAGAGTATTACCCACCTTTACCCACCAAGGGGAGTGCTGAGGAGCCTACATGTGTTGGTGTTATGTACCCTGGGTGGAGCAGCTGCAGTGTCCAACCATGAGCCAAACCTATTTCCTTGCACCAGGCCGTGGAAAGGACCCTGGTCCAACTGGTGAAGCACTGCCTACCTAAAGGGGGTGTTGGTTCCCTATGTGGTGTAAGTGCTGTATTGTACCTGTAGGATGATCCCACAGAAGCAGTTGCTCACTTGTGGCCAACAGGTTTGCCCAACAACAGAAAGGGTTAAGCAACAACTTCAAGGGATGAGGTGCCCCCTTACCCCTCCTGAAGATTTGGCTGCTTTCCTTTACCTCTCCCAAAGAAGAGTTTATCTCATTACCACCTAAATGAAGTTACCCTTTTCCTCTCTGTGGAAAGTTATGTTATATTCCTTCTTGATAGGTTACCTTCCATTACCCCCAGTGGGGCACTGGCCATTATTCATCCCAACCCCATCCATGGGGTTCAGTCCTAAATTAGGAAATATAACGGAAGAAAAATTCTACGTCCAGAGTTGCATTTTATCTCGTAAAAATTACCACAAAGGTCAATGCATTCCAAAATGATATATTGTACTGTAAACAATAATGCTTTTATGATACTATAGTAAAATTCTTCATTGCAGCATCAGTGCCTGAGCAGTATTTTACCTAAATATCCTTACAAACTGATTCTGTTAATAAAATTATACAAAGCAGCCATGTGTACTTGAAGATGTTTTATAAAACCAGTTTCAAATAATATGTGGAAAGGCAGTAAATTCCTAGTCTACATCTTAATCCCTGTAGATCCTTAATCAGTCTCCATGGAGTCACCCTGCAAAGATAAATATTTTGTTTTTATTAACGTTTTTCCGAATCTATGAACACCCGAAACTTCATTTTAATTATGAGAATGTAAATATTTACAGTATTGCAAAACTTTCAGAATCTCTTATATTCAATCTTTAAGATAATCTTCCATAAAAATAGAGGGTATCAAAATATGCCTCCACAATATCATCATGTTATACCCAAAAACTGAGTAAAGATGTTCGAAAAACACAGCAACAACATATGGTATATATATATATATATATATATATATATATATATATATATATAATAGTGGAAGAGCAGAGCAACAACATATCATGCAAATCCTTAATTCAATACAGGTATCAAGGTTATTTCTGTACATTCTTGTGTAAAGTTAAATAGGCATATGGTTGCTATCTCAGTGCCTAAATGGTATCAAAGAGTGCTGGACGTTTCATGTGGTAACCTGCCATACTAGTACAATTTCCATGCAGTGGAATGAGTAAAGCTACACATTACAGACTTTGTACAATAAGTAAAACTCTCTCTCTCTCTCTCTCTCTCTCTCTCTCTCTCTCTCTCTCTCTGCCAACAGCTTAGATAGTATGAATCACTTGAAATGATGAATAACTGTGAGTGAGTGAGGTGGAGGGAGGGAAAGGGAGGGTGAGACAAGGATGAGATGGAGGGATGGAGTGGAGAGGTATATGAGAGAAAGGTGTGAGCTGGAAAGAGGGCAGCGAAATGACAGGGGACTGGACAACATGGAGGCGATTTGCTTCCTAACAGGGTTGAGGCGTCTGGCAATAGACAGATAGACAAATGGATAAAAACAAAATCGCAAATAGTTACTGAACCATATTTGGACTGACACTGATTACCAGTTGGATGTCTGCCCACTTCCTATAGAGCTAAAAGGATTTTACACATGAAACCAAGGGCATGCACAGGTAAGGCCTAAAGTGTCTAAAAAGCCCTTGCCCCTTTGACCTGCCAGTTACGATCAGTCTCCTGAGCATTAGCAGCCAAACCAGGGAAGTGCTGTATTATATCATATCTTTTATAAAGGCTCCAACATGCTTGCATGCATCGGCCTTCCTAAGTCTCTGGCAGCCTCCCTCTTCAGTCTCTTCTCATCCCTGAGGTCAAACTCTATGACCTCATCCCAAATCTTTTTGGTCTGCCTCATACAACCCTACCCTGATGTTCACACTTCTCACTTTCCTCACCCCAATGTCATCTTTCATCCTCTTCACATGCCCTAAACATCTCAATCTGCCCCTCCTCATCACAACACCAGTACACTCCGGTCTCATCCTTCCTCTCAACTCTTCAATCATTAAACCTTGCCCACCCAAGGTCTCGCATTAAAGGATGCACTACACATCCATCTGACTACTCTCATTTCTGTAGGGCTGAGTCTATGATTATCCTCTTCCTTAACTGCCCAGGTCTAACTACCATACAGCATTACACTCCAAACAGCGCGGCATACAACGATCCTTTAGCGCGAAGGGAATGCCCTCTCAATGTCAAGAGGGGCAAATGCTCCCTGAACTTCCTCCCTAGCCACTCCAGTCCCACTTCCAGCACGTAACATGTTCCACAAAGAAAAAAACTTCCACACAATCAAAAGGCTTGCCAGCAAGATCAATCATTTTACACCTGATAATCACCACATGCTGTCCCCAACACAGCACACACACAAAATCAGCATTGTTTTGCAACCTCCTCCTAATACCACTACATGTCTCATGCACCCACTTATCACCAGTACTGCATAAGATGGAGTTACTTCCCACACCACTGTGGCAAATCACACATGGGCATGCTCTCTCTGCTTTGACAGCACCACCATGAGCCCTAGGTATCATCGCTTTTGTTTTATCCACATTTATTCTCAAACCCTTGTGCCCCAATCTCTCTCTCCAATTCCTAAATTTTTTCTCACTTCCCTTTCATTCTCTGCAATCAACACAAAGTCATCAGCACACATCTTCCATGGGAGTCCATTTCCAAAGTCACATGACAGAGCTTCAAGCACCATGACAAACAATAAAGGGCTCAAGACTGATCCCTAATGCACACCAACATTCATGGAAAACTCATCCTTCAAATCGCCAATCACTTTCACCTGGGTGCAAGCACCCATATACATAGCCATAATCACTGTAACCAGTCACTCTTTGATCCCGAGCTTTCTTACTGCCCACTTCACCACCTTCCTTGGAGACTCTGTCAAAGACCTTCTCCAAATCAGTAAAAACAAAGTACAGCTCCCTTTTCTTTCCCACATATTTTTCCTGAAGCTGACATACAATAAATATGGCATCAGTGGTCCCTATGCCTGGCATAAACTCAAACTGCATCTTATCAATATTCACTATTTCCGTAATCATACCTCCTAGGACTCTCTCCTTTACCTTCATTATCTGGTCCAAAAGTTATATGCCTCTAGAATTTTCCTCACCCTTCCCCCTGTAAACATTTGCAATCACACTCTTCAGCCAGCCATCTAGGTCAAAACACTCATATATAATCATCTTTATCATATTTATCAAATCAGTAACTAAAGCCACTCGCATTTCTCCTGAGGCCTCCAGCATTGCAGCAGCCTACCCCGACACACCTACTGCCCTTCTCAACTGTATCCTGCCTATTGCCCAGCTTACAGTAGCAGAAACAATCAAAGGCCAAGGGGTAAACACTGCATCCGATGACAAACCTTCCCTGTTCCAGTCAAACTCCTCATTCAGTAACTGGTTACAATGCTTTCTCCAGGCATCTTTAATATCCTCAAAATTCACCACTACCTTTCCTTCACCACTCTTCACACTGCCCACCTATGATATTCCTGTTTTCCCTCTTCATCTGATCTGCCACCTTAAATACCATATTCTTCCTTTCCATGCTATTTAGGTTACCCAGTAAAAGTCTCAGAGACTGTTTTTGCCCTCTACACCTCCTTTCTAGCCCTGCACTTGACAGCCAAGTACTGCTCTCTGTTACCACAATTTTTCCATTCCTGGAAAAAGTCATCGTTTCTTCCTAACTGTGGCTTCTACATCCTCATCCCACAATCATGTTACTTTATGTACTTACAGTACTTCATATTAAAGGAGTATATTCAGTTACATAATTTCTACCCCTCTTCTGGCTAATATATAAACTAATATATATACAGTATGCGCGGAAAGTGCTGACGCCATCTTAAAAAAAAGGAAAACATTCTTGTGGTTAGCAAGGAGAAACAAATAAATTAACACTCACCATTGAATTTAGTATTCACTGGCATTCCCCTTCACCTTTATTATCTTCTTAAGGCGTCTGGGGAGACTGATGGCGTAGTTTTGCAGAACAGACGGACTAAAACTGCTCCATAGCTGCTTGACTGCAGCCTCAAGTTTAGGCAAAGATGATGTGTCCATACTACGCAGCTGCCGCTTCATGTGCACCCATAAATTCTCAATGGGATTGATATCTGGGCTGTTTCCAGGCCAATCTCGAATAAAGGGAACCTCACAGTCTGTTAGCCACTGTTTCACTGACTTTGCAACATGTGCAGGGGCAGAATCTTGCATAAATACTCTTGCCTTGGTTTTATCAAAAGAGTCACTTAAAACATCACATAA
>JAGKTI010006679.1:4528-39825 GCA_018397915.1 Birgus latro | reverse complement strand
AGTAAAAAGTCACATCACTCTGATCAATCCGGTCTCTCTCAAGAAAGGCATCATTTTATCAGTCATAACAATGTCCCCATCACCAATGATGGTGGAAAGGGTGAAGGGGACGTCTGCTGCGCCGCAGTAATCTATAAGTGAAGTACATTCACGGATAAATCGCCGACAGCGCAGGATGATATGACTGATAGATAACACCTCATCACAGATGTCACAGTGCGGTAGTAACTGTCTTTCCATATATGGTTTCATGTGTGTTAGGACGGTGGCACTAAGCCGTAATCTTGCCAATACTTTTTCCTCCAGGCGACTGGGACGGTTGGCAGTAGCCCAGTCGCCCAGGTACAGCTTACAAGTAGGAATATTAGTCTGGTCCACTGACCTTGCCACAGAAAATTTATTAATTTCTTTCCGAGAGAGAGACTCGACCGTAGATCACGAGGAACGTCCCAAGTCTCCTCGAGCTCTAAAGCCGATTTTGCAAGTAAGGCAGCCTGCTCATTGCCGTAGATACGACAATGACCAGGCACCTAGATCAGCGTGAAGGACTTGTCGCACGAATGCAATTTATTAAAAATACGGCCCTGGAGCTCGTGTGAGTCCGTAGTGCAAGATGCAATTGCCTGAAGGGATGATTTTGAATCTGAAAAGATGACAAATGAATCATGCCGTGAATTTATAGCATAGCCTATGGCTTTGTCAATTGCAAAAAGTTCGGAGGTAAACACAGATGTATGAATTGGCAACCGATACCTGAGGGCACATTCAGTCGACCACACACTAGCACCCACACATTCACTCGACTTGGAGCCATCGGTGTACAAGTGGTGGGACCCCAAGTGACGAATAATGATGTTACGAAACAAGTGGTGGACCTCTGCCTCCGGCGCCTTGGTTTTAGGTGCTGGGAGCCATGATATATCAACAGTAAAACCAGGTGGCTCCCAAGGCGCTATATTTTTAGTCACCAACTTGTCACAGTCACTGAGGTCCACACCAAGCTCCTGAGTTAGTAAGTGGAGGCGAACGGCAAGTGGCCGACGCACCCCCTGCATAAGATGATGGTATTGACGCAAGGGAGTACAGGCCACATTGCCGATATTACTTTTCGTTAGAGTTCTTAACCCGTAGGACAGGGCCAGGTGGTCGCAGCGAATACGAAGGGGAGGCACATTTGCCTCCACTTCCATTCGAGCTACCCGTGTACACCAGACGGCTCCAAGGCACATTCGCAAACATTTATTCTGTAACACATCCAATCCTTTCAACGTGGCATCGGATGCCGAGCCATACACCTGTGCGCTATAGTCTAGCTTGGATCTAATAAGGGACTTATACACCATTAATAAAGATTTTCTGTCGGCACCCCAAGTAGTACCGCAAGGTACTTGAGGACATTTAATGGTTTATCAGAACGAGCAAGCAAATTATTAATATGAATTTTAAAGTTCAACCTGCGATCAAAATGTATACCCAAATACTTTACAGAATTTTGAAAAGATACCGCCTGATTATCCAAAGTCAAGCACAAATTAGTTACGTTACGATTAGTGAAAACAATAGCGGCACACTTAGGAACGGAAAACTTTAATCCCCACTGCAAGGCCCATTGGTGGACGGAATCAAGGGCTGCTTGAATCCGCCAAGCCGAAAATTGTGCATTACGGGAAGAGTGCCATATTGCACAATCGTCAGCATAGAGTGAGTATTTAAGATTCTTCGGGATGGGAGCTGGTGACAGAATATCATTGATCATAATACTAAATAAAGTGGGACTAAGAACACTTCCCTGTGGCACCCCGTTTTCCTGGATAAATATATCCGATGTTACGTTACGGGGCAGTTTGACAGAGAAAGTTCTGTCCCTTAAGAAATTTGAAATAAAAATTGGCAAATTACATCTTAAACCATAAGCATAGAGCTTCATTAGTATACCGTGTCGCCATGTCATGTCATAGGCTTTATGGATGTCCAAGAACACCCCTATCATGAATTCTTTATTGGCAAATGCCTCTACAATACAATGCTCCAAATTCATTAAATGATCTAGTGAACTTCTGTATTTACGGAAGCCACATTTTTGATCATTTAACAAATTCTTCGACTCAAACAAAAAGGAGCCTATTATTAACCATTCTCTCCGTGACCTTACATAGACAAGAAGTCAACACAATAGGACGAAATGAATTGGGATTCATAAGACGACCAGCCTCTTTGGGTATCGGTATGACATGCGCAAAGTGCCATAAGTTTGGGAACGTTCGAGACGCCCAAAGCTCATTGTACAATGCTAACAGCTTAATCAGGTTGTCCTAATTAAGATGCTGGATCATACCGTACGTGATGGTGTCTTCTCCGGGGCTGGTGTCTTTACAGGATTTAAGGGCAAGGAGCAATTCATCTAGCGTAAACTCTTGGTTGTACGTGGAGTCTACGTCTTCCGTGGCAAAGTCTAATTTTCGTAGCTCAGCCGTGCGTTTATGATGTTGAAAACGCTGGTCGTAATTGGCTGAGCTACTAACTTGAGAAAAACTCCTGGCGAGGATGTTAACAACGTCCACGGGATCGTCATAGACGTTGTTATGAACCTGCAAGGTGGTAATGGGGAAATACGGGCCTTTATTATTTAGTATTCTGATAGTGGGCCAGACTTTACTTAATGGTGTGAAACGATTCACCGTGGACACAAAGGACCGCCAGGAGTCACGTTTGGCCCTTCTTATTATTCTCCTTGCCTCAACCCGTGCCTGTTTGTATGCAATAAAATTTTCCTCAGTAGGCTGACTGTCAAAAATCCTGTATCTCCTATTGCGTTTCCTTAATGGTTGTCGCGAATCCGGCGTCCACCAATGTGCTCTATGCTTCGCATGAACTGTAGAAGTCTTGGGAATAGTAGCCTCAGCTGTGTGTAATATGGAATTGGTTAAATTTTCGACTTGAACATTTATGGTCTTCCCGGATATATCTAAATTGGCGAACCTTGAGAAGGATCCCCAATCTGCATTCTTATAGTTAAATTTTGGAGGTGGAGGGTCCAAAACAATGTCGCGTGTATAAGAAAGACAGATGGGTAAATGATAACTTCCCAAGGAGCCGTTATAAGGGTCCCACGAGAAATCTTGATGTATACCTGGGGAGGCCAGAAATAAGTCAATGGCCGAAAAGTTACCAGTACGATCATCTACACGAGTCGCTCTACCATCGTTCGGAACACAGAGGTTGGACTGTAGTATTACGTCGGCTACTTGCTCCCCACGACCATCGATCCTCAAACTACCCCATTGATAGTGTTGGGCGTTAAAGTCTCCCAACACCAACTTATTCCCTGGTAGATGTTGAAAAAGGGAACTTAAAGCATCACTATCAATGGGGCCATGTGGAGGACAGTACAGAGAGCAAATAGACAGATACGTGTTATTAAATTTTACTCTGCACGCGACAGCTTCCAGAGTAGAATTTAGAATCACTTCCGTTTGTGGGTGTGATTTGTGCGTGTATATGGCAACTCCGTGACCTTCATATCTTCTATACGAGTGGTAGTGTTTGAACTGAGGAGGATCAGAGTGATCCACCAAGCGTGTCTCCTGTAAACAAACAACGTCTGGCCTGTGTATTGATAGCAAGATTGCTATATTATGTAATTTATTCCCGAGAGTTCTACAATTCCACTGTAACACAGTGGATGCGACGGTTTAAGATTTACGGGAGTGGCCAGCGCTCTTAGTTCTTTTATGCCACCCGCCAACACGCGAGCGACTACCGGGGGACCTAACTCGGTGCTTGCTGACGGAAACCTCCATAGTTTCGTCAATAACGAGGCTCCCAGATTCCACCAAGGAAGAGCTACCCTTTCTCTCCCTCGCTGGACCAGTAGCAGGAAGAACATGTGAACTTGACTGTTTGGTGAGGGTGGTCATATTACTCTTATTTGGGTTGTCAGACTTCTGTTTAGGCCTGACTGACTTAGAGGCAGCAGCAGCCTGAGAGTAGGAAGGTGCAACAGGTGCAACAGGGATGTCAGTTGGAGAGGCAGATTGGACAGGAGGCTCAGATGGAGAAATAGAGAGTATGGCAAGAGCAACAGGTTCAGGGTCAGTCTGTATTGCAACAGAGCACATCACGGGACGGGACATCACCGCCGAAGCATAGGACGTATTCGGTGCGGGAGTTGCATGCAACTCCCTCACCTTTTTCCTAGCTTCGTAGTAGGAAATGCCCTCAGTTGCCTTCACTACACAGACCTCTTTCTCCTCCTTCCACTTGGGACAATCCCTAGAGGAAGTGGAGTGTGCGCCCTAGCAGTGAAAATAACGTACCGTCTCCGATGTGCAGTGTTCAGCATCATGTCCCTGTGTTGCACATTTGCCACACACTGACTGAGAAGCCCGACAAGTCTTTGTACCATGTCCATATAATTGACACTTCAAGCAACGAAGAGGATTTGGTATGTACGGCAGGACGTTAGCAATTTCGTAGCCAATTTTGACATATTCTGGAAGTGAAACTGCCAAAAGTCAAGACAATAGTGGCAGTCTTCGTCCTCACGCCTTCGGAAAATCTAGTAATGAAATGGGCATCAATTACGTCCTGCTGTGCAAGTTCTTCTATGATCTCATCCTCACTCATCACCATGAGATCCCTGCAAGTGATAACACCCTTGCAGGAATTCATGGAAGTTGGGATCTTGGCCTCGACATCATAGCAATGAAACTTGCGCAGCTTCAACAAGTCCTTAACTTGGGATGAATTACAAGTCTTTACTAGGAGGTCTCCGTTCGCAAGTTTTTTCACTTGTTCCACCTCCCCAGTACAGCCATCAATGACCTTCTTGATTATGAAGGGATTGAGGCTGCTCAAGGGAGTGGAACCTAGAGCATGGACGGTGACGAACTCCGCATTATTTACATCAATGTCACGAGTCAAACGAGTCTAGGGCCGTTCAGTCTGGGAGCAGTCTGTCCGTGGATCAGTCGGGAGTCGGTCAGGACCACCCACCCTGAAGGGGGGGGGGAGGCAGTAGGGGCGTCCGCCATAGTGACCACTCCCCCCTAACGGGGGAAGTGGAAAGAAGGAGGAAAGACAAGCAAGGGACGAACAACCTGGGGCCACACACCTAGAGCTGAGATTGCCCTCTCAAACCACTCCAGGGAGGCCCGACCGTGTCAATTCACGCCCCAGAGCGATCAGTGGGGGGGACCCTCCGTGGGCAAGAAAGCAAAGGTAATCTCAGCAAATAGGAACAGACACCTACTGTTCCTAGCTAATAGGGAGGGAAGAAAAGTGAGAAACTAGCTGTCCTATCGAGCACCAGAATGGTGAAAAAAAAAAAAAAGCTAATGCCGGTGAGGTAGCCCTAAGAAGCTAGAGGAGAGCTCAGAAAAAACGCGCCTGCACTCCCCACGACCATGCATCAAAGTCTGCTGAAGTGGTGACTTGTGGATGTGTATGGCATGCAGGACTGCTGAGCCGCAGGGAACGGACTCCTCAGGCTAGATGCGGAGTCTAACTATCTATCTATCTCTATATTGCCAGACGCCTCAGTCCGTAAGGGGTGGCCACAAACAAATCGCCTCCATGTCGCTCTGTCCTCCTCCATTTCAGTGCCCTCCTCCCAGCTCACACACCCCTCTCTCATATGCCTCTCCACCCCATCCCTCCATCTCATCCTTGGCCTCCCCCTCCCTCTCCTCCCCTCCACCTCACTCCCATACACTCTCCTCATCAGTCTCTCACTCTCCATCCTCTCCACAATGTCAAACCACAACCACCTCAATGTGTTTCTCCTAACGCTTCCTATCACATCCACATCAACACCACAACGCTCCTTCACTTCCTCATTTGTCAGTCTATCTCTCAGTGTGACTCCACATTCTCCTCTCAAATAACATTAAAAAAAAAAAGAAAAATTACTCTTGCGGATCTAATTTTGCAAGGAAAATACTACCCTCCTAAGAAACATACGACTTGGTAACGTAGAATGTTGAGAAGATATGAAGGATTGACGTTTGTTTTGCTGAAGATTAGGGGTCATTAAAAAATGAAGATTGTAGCAAGATGAAAAATATAAGATATGAGTTTTTAAGGCATTAATAGTCTTACCTGTCATGTATAATAATCTACTACACTAAACTCTGAAACATCCACAACCAGGCCCCGCTGATCACTGGGATTTACCCGGTCGCACATACTTCTTGTCTCATATACATCAGTGGTAGGCAATCGTCACCCCATTAACTTCTTCCCTCCAGCTTGCTCTGTTCCAGTCAAGCCTCTCACCTTCATGGATGGTCTGACCTCAGTGGTTCAAAATCTAAACTCATCCTTGTCTCGATAGCATGGTCGTAGGTACTTGTAGGGAGATAGGGAAGTCGATTGTGGATCGTCAAGCACAGCCAGAATAAAGTCGTGAAACGTAGTATGGCTCAAACTATCGCTGCTAATTAAATGGTGGGATGTCGGCTAGAGTGAATAGGTAGATCTCTCTATCTTTCACCTCCCCCCTTTTGTGTATCACGAGGTGAGTTACAGCACTCTTGGGTTATGGAGGAGTTTTATTGTAGTTATACCGAATAGTGATTTACAGCATAACGTAACATGACGTCCAAAGTCTCCTAGCTGACCCTTGTGTTGGGCCTTCTCTATAGCTTGTTTCTCCCCTTTCTGTTCTGAAGGGAATCTCTCCGACATTATACACAGCTTAGTGAGGATGTTTGGTGTGATGTATTGTCTGATAGATATCCTGTTCACGTAGACTAACCGACTAGGACTGGTTATTCTACGTGTTTGAATACGTCATTAAATTCTTGGCCGTCTGGAGATACACCATATGTTAAGAATTCTTGATGGTCTGGGACAAGATTGTGGATATACATTATGTGGATTGACATTCCTAGTGAGAAGCTGTGTATGTCTCCAGCAGACACTGTATCCTGTACATTGTGTTATGAGATATATACTATTGCCTATATAATGCCTACATATCGCCCCTGTCGTACCAGTGACAGTAAATAGTCATAACATATTAATGGATATTATATACATATTACAATTAGTTTGTAATCTAATAAAGTCAAATATATAATACTGCAAAAGTAACATAACTGTATGAATATTGTATCATAATTGCAGTTACGTTGTTTAATGCAATTGTTGTTACATTGTGTAAATGCAACTGTTACATAATTGTGTTTGCCATATATATTTTTAGTTACATCGTGTTAATTCAACTGTTACATAATTGTGTTTGCCATTAATTTGTAGTTACATGAATGTGGCAGTTGTAACATAACTGCAAGAATGCTAGAGATTGTAGTTAACATAATTGTACCAACTGAAACCTAATTGCAGTAATGCTGTCGTTTGTAGTTACATAACTGTAGCAGCTGTAACCTAATTCCAATAATGCAAGCATTTATAGTTACATAATTGTAGCAACTGTAACATAATTGCAGTATGCTAGTGTTTGTTGTTACATAATTGTTGCAAATGTAACATAATTGCTGTAATGCTATCGTTTGTAGTTACATAAATGTAACAACTGTAACATAATTGCAGTAATGCTAGTGTCTGTAGTTACATAATTGGAGGAACTGTAACATAACTGCAGTAATGCAAGCATTTGTAGTTACGTAACTGGAACAATAGTAACATAATGCAGTAATGCGTTTGTAGTTACATAATTGTAGCAACTGTAACATAATTGCAGGAATCACAAGTGTGGATGTTGTAGCTATATCACTGGCACATATGTATTTAAATTATGCAGTAATAGTAATACAATCGTATCATGAATCAACCATATTTGACGTACTTGTTTGAGACACCATGGGTGTATTGGCATAGTTATGTTGCACAGTTTATTTGAGACACCATGGGTGTATTGGCTTAGTTATGTGAGACACCATAGGTGTATTATCTTAGTTATGTAAGACACCATAGGTATATTAGCTTAGTTATGTGAGACACCATAGGTGTATTAGTTATGTGAGACACCCTAGGTGTATTAGTTATGTGAGACACCCTAGGTGTATTAGTTATGTGAGTCACCACAGGAGTATTAGCTTAGTTATGTGAGACACCATAGGTGTATTAACTTAGTTATGTTGCACAGTTTATTTGAGACACCATAGGTGTATAGCTTAGGTATATTGCACAATTTATAACTGAATGATATGTAACCCCACATTTTGTTATTTAATATAAAATTATAAATACACTATTTACAATATGTACAGTACTCACTTAGTTTCGTTTGTGCCACACATCACTTGACACTATAGTCCTCCAAAGTATGTGAAGTCTACTTGATATGTTTGCTCATTTTTAAATGCATCTTTAGGTATAAATTGCAAGTACTAATATATGTGGTTGAGTATAGCATACTGTTGCTAGTTCCATTTGTGTTAGGCATTTTCACTTGACTTTCCTTGTCACTGTAACATGAAGGATACATGTGTACTTATATTCTGATTCTCTGATCTCACAAGATTTTCATATGTATGTATTATGTGTTGATGTAAGGATCTATATTGTCTATCACTGTATAATCAAGTAGTACTGTTAAACTAATAGAGTTAATGTTCGGCTCACTGATATTAACTGTGGTGGGAATACTAAATACTAGCTAGGGTGCTGATGATGATGATAGTGATGTTGGCTGAAAAGTGTTGGTAGGGTTTGACTGAGGTAGGTCAGGGTCCTGGTATGATTGCGTCAGCACTCGGTGTCATCACTGCAGGGGTAAAGACACTCGCTCGCCTCTCCCTGGTGGTGGAGATGATGGTGCTTGGGGTCGTGGTGGAGGGAAATGGTGGGGTGGAGAATGGTGGAGAGTGGAGTTGGCGGTGGAGGTCTTGGAGGTCAGCTAAGTTGATGCTACATCACCATGCTGAGTTAACAGTATTGGCACAGTACAAATACACTTCCTTCTTTCTCAGTTTTGCTTGTTATATATTGTCATTTCTCACTTCTTTATTCGCTTCTTCTTCAAAACTTAGTGTTTGAGTTTCCTTACTTGTTGAGATTAACCTGTAGGCTTGTAGAGTTGTCGATGGATGTAGTTTATCGCTGCTTGTGTTTCTCGTAATCGTGGAGCTGTGATTGAGGTGGTTAGGAGAGAGTCTTGTTTGTTTGATTGCTGATTGTTGTTTGTAGAGGAGTCGTAGATTGCTTTGACTGAGACGTTAATCGGCTTTGTTTACAGCTCGCCACGACTCTCGGTGAACGTAGTGAGGCAGATATCGTTGTACAAACTGGTAAGGCTTGGTTTGCTCGTAGTCGATTCGTTTATACCGCTTGCCACTAATCTCAATAGCGTAGTTTATCGCGCTTGGTTCGTTATTACCGCTTGTCAGTAATCTCAGTTAGTGTAGTTTATAGTAGTTTACCATTGTAGCGGTTGAGGAGAGTAGTCTGTTGCGTATATCGATGAACGTATAAACTAATATCAATGAGCGTTGTATAAACTCGTAGGGTGTAGTTTGTCGTATCCCATCCCTGCTTGGTCGTAGGTACTTGTAGGGAGATAGGGAAGTCGACTGTGGATCGTCGAACACAGCCAGAATAAAGTCGTGAGACATAGTATGGCTCAAACTGTCGCTGCTAATTAAATGGTGGGATGTCGGCTAGAGTGAATAGGTAGGTCTCTCTCTCTAGCTTTCACCTCCCCCCTTTTGTGTATCACGAGGTGAGTTACAGCACTCTTGGATTACAAAGTTTTATTTTAATTTTATTTTTTATTTATTTATTTATTTTTTTAAGTGTCCGACTCTCGGCGTAGGCTTCACAGCCTGCTATCAAGGCCCAGCAGTCCTCCTACATACCATGCACCTCTACATGTCACCACTACGACGCTAACACCCACCGTCCATATTGAATACATACTAGGGCTGTCTCATACAAGACAGGTGTATTGGTATTAGTGGGGGTATTTTTATGACATGTCGGCGTGGCTTCTGGTAGATCAGTAACGCTTGATTAAATGAAATTCAAATCCCTAAACTGTTCCCTGCCCCACCGGGGATTTGAACCTGGGTCCGTTGTACAGTTATGTCGAATAGTGATTTACAGAGTAACATAGTGTGACGGCCAAAGTCTCCTAACTGACCCTCGGGTCGAGCCTTCTCTCTAGCCCTTTTCTCCCCCTTCTGTTCTGAAGGGAATCTCTCCGAAATTATATACGGCTTGGAGAGGATGTGAGGTGTGATGTAGTGTCTGATGGATATCCTGTTCACGTGGACTAACCGACTAGGGCTGGTTATTCCACGTGTTTGAATACGTCATGAAATTCTTGGCCGTCTGGAGATACACCATATGTTAAGAATTCTTGATGGTCTGGGACAACAAAATTGTGGATATACAGTATGTGGATTGGCATTCCTAGTGAGACGCTGTGTATGTCTCCCGCAGACACTACATCCTGTACTTTGTGTTTTGAGATATATACTTGTGCCTATATAATCCCTACACTTGCACCTCTTTCTTGGGTCCACTTTCTTCTAATTTCGACTATATTCCACCAGAACTCTTTATTAATCTATCATCACCCTGTCGTTCCATTTAGTCATGTCATACCACACTGACACATCCAGTTCAGTCCTTTCCCTCATACTACATCTTCTACATATTTCTCTTAGTATATCATTCCTCACCGTCAAATTATCTAAAACATTACGTTTACACGTGGAAAATGTTTGTGCCAAAAGTTAACGGTGTGGGCGATCTTTTCTCAGACAGAGTTAAATAAATAACCAGCATCCACTATTCATGAACAACATTTTGCCAGTAGAATGCATGAACTCAGGAATAAATGCCACCAGAGGATAATAGAGAAGTAAATAAGGTTAAATGATAGGCAAACTCTCGTCCTCGGTTGCAGCGTTTTAGAGAAGTAGTGGTTCTCTTTATTGCAGTGATCCCTGGCAGTAAGCAGAGAACGAACAACCTCAACCTCTTCAGCTCAAATGCCTCATAAGTCTCATAGTCTTGCCCTCTAGTAAAAATTAAATTCAGCTCAGGAAGGATTAAATTATGTCGAACTTTACAGATAAGATGCAACGATATTAGTCCTTCACTACCATGCCGGTCTTATACTCTAGACAAAAAAGTCTAGTTATAGCAATAGTAGTACCTACCTCCTCGAACTGAAGGGGCTGGGTAAAGAATCTCACGAGCCAAATTCACCAAAACTGTTCGAGATAACACCCGATGAATTTCTGGTGTAGCTGCATAATCTTTGCGTGGTCATCTGGCTAATGGACTAGTGAGTTGCTGGAATACTATTATTATTGTTATTACCAGCCGCGATGTCGAAGCTGGTATTGTCTTCAGTTTGTCTGTGTGTCTGTTAGCACGATAACTTTGCAACCGCTCAAGATATCATCACAGAATTTTACAGGTGTGTAGTAGGGGAAAAAATATATCACGAGTTAGAAAATGGTGGAAGTAGGTCAAGGTCAAGGTTATATTCCGAGCTGCACAAGATATGTATCGGCCCTCTAGTTATTATTATTATTATTATAGCTGGTGCTATGAAGGTAAGAAACAGTGGCTTGAGTGTTGCAGCTGCGCGAGGCTTACTAGAGTGTTAGTGCCAGCTTTAACACATGCATGTGAGACCATGGTGTGGCATGAAAATGAACAGCCAAAAGTGAAAGCAATGGAGATGGAACTACGGGGGAATGTATGTGGAGTACAGAGAGTGGATAGGATACGAAATAATGTGATTCGCGAAAGATTTGGAGTGAGGAAGTCTATGGACACCAGAATAGAAGAGAGTGTAATGAGATTGTGTGGCCATATGGAGTGAATGGATAACAATAGAATGGTGAAAAAGGTATATCTGAGCTAATTTCAAGAAGGGAGGAGGCAAGGTAGGCCAAGGAGAAGGTGGAAGGATATGGTGGATAAGTGTGTAAAGAAGAGAGGTTTGGAAGTCGGTGAGGCTAGGGACCTGCCAAGAGATCGAGCTAGTTGGAGGAATGGTGTGAGAAGAAGTGCGTGATCAGGATTTTGGCACCCCTTTTTAACGTGGCAGTGTCCGGACTGACTATCGGATAGGTTTATGTGAAGCTACAGAATGTGGTGAAAGTTTTTGGCGTATCAGATAGAGCCATGATTCCGGGGGTTTGAATGATGAGTGAATGGAAACGTGGAAGGATGTCCGGATGATGATGATGATGATGATGATGATGATGATGATGATGATGATGATGATGATTATTGCATTACCATTATTTTTATTATTATTAGTATTATTTATCATTATCAGTATTATTATTATTACTAAAGTTGTTGTGTCGAAAGGAGACCAGTCTGTTTCAAAGGATGTCTTTTAAAACGTAAACAAATAAAAAGTTTAGTTCTCACATTATTATTGTCTTCAAAGTATACCTAAATCATTTCTTTCTCGTGACATTAGAGAGCCATGGGTCAGTACAAGAATATAGTCTTTGTTTACATGTCAACTGGAAATTCTACAAAGACCAAACACACTCATACTTTCCATTGTGTGTTAGTCTTCACCGTCTCCTTCAGGCCACAACTCATCTCTCCCCTTCCTGCACGCCTTCCATAATGTGTTTGTCTCCCAAGCTCATTCTTCCTCTTGAACAATGCCATTACATCATTTTACGCTCGCCCCACCAGTTCCCTTCCTCCATCACAGCCCCAGCGTCTCTGTCTGTCTGTCTGTCTGTCTCTCTGTCTCTCTGTAATAACGTCTGTCTCTCTCTCTCTCTCTCTCTCTCTCTCTCTCTCTCTCTCTCTCTCTCTCTCTCTCTCTCTCTCTCTCTCTCTCTCTCTCTCTCTCTCTCTCTCTCTCTCTCTCTCTCTCTCTCTCTGTAATAAGGGGAGGGAGTGAGTCAGGGGGAGAAAATAATTTGCTTCCTGGCGACCATTGCCCTGGATTTACGGTTGGTCATATTACTGTGTTCCCCGCGCCAGGACTTCCCCGGGGGGCATTAGGGACCTCTATGTTCAGCAGGGGACAAGCGCTGGCCTACTGTACTACTGTGTCTACTTCATCTGGCCCTCTATTCTACTGCATCTACCTCAACTGACCTACTATTTTGCGTCTGCTTCACCTTCCCTTCCATTCTAATGTGTCTACCTTTCTTTCTTACTAGTCTACCTCACTTGGCCTACCATTCCTCTGCGTCCATACAAAGGGCAGCTCCTTCGCTTCCCTCTGTGACACATAACATCTACTGGCAGAGCAATACACCAGTACTCTCTCAGCCAAACATATAATTACCAGTAGAAGAGAGTTAGAGGTGTAGAGGTGAAATATCTAACTCTGTAGCTGTTGAGCTTTTGCCCGGGCCCCATAACAATTCCTCCCTGTCTACTAAACTTGTAAAACACTGCCATTTTTCTTTCGACTCGCCGCTGCCTGTACGTTTAATTTAACTTTTCCTGATTGGGACTACTTTAGAATATTAGTGTAGTTGATGACAGATAATTTTATTCAGATGATAGTGAGTTCAGGAGCTTCAGAGTATAATATTGTCACCTTTAACCCTCATATGGGCGAAACCACAGTATTATTGTAGCTCTGCAAACGCCACACGACTCTGTAAAAATGAGTGTGAGTCAAGGAAACCTGATAGTGCTGTCATCATCAGGTCTCCCCGAATTCCACTGTAATCCAGCCAACGCCAGATGATATGCGGCTAAATGTGGGCTGTAGGAGCCTGAGAATTTTATTATCGATTGACTCATCACATGAATTCACAGCATTTACCTCAACCATATGGCCCTTGCCTATTTCAAGCCCTTCAGTCCGAGGACACGTTAACTATTTTCTTCTTGCTATCTCCTGATGACTTCATTCAAGCGCAAGTAAATATATGAGCCTGAGAGTGTTAATGCTAGTGCAATAAACCCTTTCCTAGCCGGAGACCGTTCTATCAATGCATTTCAGTTAACAGACAACAATTTTATAAAGCTGAGAGTGAGTCAGGAGTTTCACAGTGCTACCTACCACACCCTATTGCGTGCTGACATCAGTGAATGGGTCAAACCAAATACCAGAGTAAAGCGGATATTTTGTAATGAAAATGTTTTGCACCAGTTGTCAGTAGAGTTGTAGTGTCGTCCTAAATACCAGTCGCGTGTGCATCAGAAGAATAAATTTAATCTTATTTTTCAGATGATGAGAAACACCTCGACATCTTAGTCAATCACCTACTGAATACGTAATTAAGTGCCCGTAACTTAGTAAGGGGTGTATTGTACTAGCACGCTCAAATAGTTCTGACGCAGTTTTACCAAAATTTGCTGGAAGAATTAAGGATCGGCCAAGGGGGTGATCTATTGTTTTTGAGAACCTTAACTAAAATGTCAAGGCTACTTGGAAAATTCAGCTTTAACACTTTTGATCGGATTTAGACCAAACTTGGTGGAAGTGGACAAGGTAAGCCAAGGATGAGGGGATGTATCTATGAGGACAACCAGTCAAAGGTCATGAGTACAGGGTAAAGTCAAAGCCCATCCTACGTGTATACGGTATATGTTTTAGTGTATTAGTATTACTTCATGTTTGTCAGCGCTTCTTATGCTTGCCAGCACTATCCTTTAGATGCTGATAAGGATCCGTACATCTCACTCTGTCATCAACTACCTAAGCAATAGATCCAGGGATGTTGTACGGGATTAAGTAATAGAAAAGTAATGGACTTACTTGTGGCGTACCGGTAATAGTTTTCTCAGTTATATCCGATTTTAACACAACCTGGTGCAAAGCTTGAGGGAAAGACAAGCTCGAAGGACTTTATCTTTTCTACAACCAGTCCTGGGTCAAGGTCACGGAGTAATGCAGTGTCCGACCCGTGTTTGTCACTGTGGGGATTAAATGTAGAAAACAAATTTGATCCGATCTAGACCACACTTGGTGGAAGGGTTGTGAGTCAGCCAAGTGTTTGAGCATCATTTTTCCCGGTCATTTTTGATTGTCATTTAAGGAACACTTATTGTAAGATATGATCACCCTGCATCCCGCAATACATACTGAAGTCTGTAGCGCATAGGAAGGTCAAATATACTGTATCATTATATATGCTTTACAAATTATAGTCATCAATTACTGCCTCCTCCACTCATTTCAAACTCTCAGCACATTACTACGTTCCATAGTATTTTCCGAGATTCATTTTCTATACACGAGCTGAGTACACCAACAGATTCTCTCCAATATTTTGGTCTGGGGTAAATATGACTGCTGCCACGACCTCTGACAGGGGGAGATTGGTGCTTGGCAATGGCTAGTTGGTCACGATGGTTTGTAGTGCTCTGTGGTGTGTAGGAGAGGATGGTTTGTAGGAACGGATGGTTATGTAGATAGGTGGTTTGAATGGATGCATGGTTTGTAGATAAACGGCTTGTAGGGATGGATGGTTTGTAGGAATGGATGATTTGAAAAGGTGAGTGGTTTGTAGGGACGAATGGTTTGTCGGGAGGATGGTTTGTCGGGAGGGTGGTCTGTAGGGATGGATGGTTTTTAGGGATGGATGATTTATTGGGATGGATGATTTATAAGGATGGATGGTTTGTCACTGTGGCCTTTAAGAGTGGCCTTTCTTTGTTTTTATGTCTGGTAAACAAGACGAATACTTCTTTCTGTATTCTCCTTACTTACAGTTCATAGATTACTCTCTCCTTATATTCCTTTACTTTTTTTCTCATCTCTCCTTCCTGTTTTTTCATCTCCTCAATTTTCCTTTCCTTTCCCCATCTTTTTCATTCTCCATTTTCATTCACCTCCTCTTTTCCTTCCTCCCTTCCTTCGTACAACAATATTAGTCATTACTACCACAAAACACCTGGAAAGGGCCATTAGGTCTGTTGCTGTTTCCTTTCCTTTGTTCTGCCTTTTATAGGTGACCCTTAACTGATCACCTATCTAGTACAATCGAGGCACTTAGGTGGATGAATGGTCCTTTGATAAGAATTCATCAGGTATTCTGTCAAGGAAACTTCCAGCTACATACAATCGTCAAGTGACCTCAGTGAAAGGCAGAAATTAACTAGTGAATGATGATTCATACAGAGAAACTCAGTTCACTGATATATGAAAAACTGCTCATCAACTTCAAACAACCAGACGATCAAAAGGCTTCCCAAATTAGCAAGCGCTTCACACACATTCAATATTTGCACCGTGGAAAGGCAGATGCACGGATGCAGCGAACACACTGCGATTACAGCATGCTCATAGCGGCAAACAACTTGAAACAGACTTGTGGTTTGTTGGTTTTGGCTTGAAGGAAGTATTTGACCCGAAGAATGTAAAGCTGTAAAAGTACTCACCCTCTGGTATGTAACCGTAGCAGATTCAGTGCAATGATGAGATGTACCAAAAGTTTTGTTCTCTCTTCTTTTCCACGATTTTTCTTTCTTTTACGACTCTGCGTATGGACTTGACACTCCGTTCCCTAAACCCCATCAGTTCTCCTCAGCACTACTCACCTTCACATTGATATCCAACATTCACAGCTGAATATATGTTATAACTTTATTATCCGCTACTGGTGTGATGGTAATACAAGGGATGTCGTTATGATAGGTTGGTAAGTTCAGTCGAAGATCAGTAAGGCTAAATAGACGGAGATCGAACCTCTCGTCTTTTCGGAAAGCAGTCCAACATTCTCCCGCTTGATGTCAGCCTCCCCTCCTCGCAGTAATAAGAAAAAAAAAAAAAAACTTCGACATGAAAGCATCCAACAAACATTCTACTAAATTTCGACACGACATCGTTGATGATAAAACCAGGTCCCTGTTGCAGTCCTACAGTAGGTGTGAAGAGACTGGGTAAGGGGAAATCAGTCAGTGCTTTCACCGACAGCATTTGGGTCAGCAGTCAAAAGATTTATCTGCATGAAGTGATGTATAGCTCCTCCAGACCTCTAATTACACAATAGAAAATCACTTCTTGATCCACAATGATAATACGTGTCACGCTGGGGCATAGAGAGGAATTAAACTATAGAGGCATTCAAACCTGAACCCTTGCATCAGATATCCTTTATTGATTTTTGCTTCCTATCTCTATATGATTCTATTCTGGTTAGACGAAAAAAAAAAACTAGCAGTGAGAATGCTAATGAAGGCTACAGCACCACGAAACCAAAATGTCTATCTAGAGCCGAGAAAAACAGCCTGGAACTAGTAAGAAGAAATGAATTAAAAAGTCATTGAACTGAAGCAATGGCCACAGCCTGTCACAAGAACTAACGGATTGTCCAAGCTCATTTAGTCATTTAGAATAAGCTTGCAAATATATTATACTTGTGCGGATACTTATTACGCTATTGGATGGTATGTAGAGGTCAGGTATGGCCATTCCTATACAGTCAGGGACAAAAATACGCCGATTATTCCCGTGCGTCTACATTGCACTTACAGTATGTCCGCCACTTTTCTCCCTGGCGAATCAAATAAAAAAGCAGAGAAACATACTAAACTTCTCTCAGCTAATGAATGCCCGCCAACAGAGGAAAGGGACAAGAAGAAAGGGTGAAATTGAGGCGAATTTTTGTCCCCGAGTGTATATCATGTCGAAGTGGGGAAAGGTGACAGTGAAGGGAGACAGCCAGAGTGGAAGAGGACACAGTTGCTCATACACCTTTTCAGCTAGGTGACGTCCTTCCCCACTTATTTTCTCTACTTGCTGATGACACCATTTGCTTTGGACAGACTTTTCAAACTGGAGGGATTAATTATGACACCTTTAATATGAGAAGTCTTTCCCAAGCTGAGTAAAATCGTTTGGATATAGCAGGTGTATACCAGCATAAAATATCATCGGATTCAAAGGGTTAACTCCGGATTTAACAGGGATTTCGGAGGATATGGCCTGGATTAAGACCCAGCCATAATCCCGAGAAGTATTTAAGCAAGATCTTAATGAATTTGCCAGAAATACATGTCTCCTTATCATTTAACTATTGTCAGAGATCGTTTTATTTTTGCTGCACCAACAGGGGGTGCCCGATCCAGTTTGTGACACTAATTGTGCTATTCAGTCACTCATTGGCTGAGTCCCTACACGTTTTTGAAGGATGGGGTCCAGTCCATATTGGGATGTCGGGGGAAAGTGATACACGAAATGTAGGCATTACAAAGGTGGGTGTTGCTCGCAAAGGTGTATTTTGGCTAGTTCGTATATAGTTACTTTAAAATTTTGGATTATCTGTTAACATTATGTGAAAAGAAAAGCATATAAACTCAGTTTTATACACAGACTCTGGAGAGTTCGTTGGCCCCAGATGTTCGTAAATGAACCTCTTATGAACTGGCAAATAACCCCCCTAGCCCCAGTTCATGACGGAACAAAGGTCAAAAACAGATCATTCATTGAGCTTCCTGCTCCTGGTAAAGGCTTTCCTCCTTTTATGTTTTTTGTGTGTTAAATTCTGGACATAGATTTGACAGTCCACTCCCTGAGGTCCAACAGTGCTCATGCGTGTCCCATACTTTTACATTTCAGCACATACGTTTCAATATCGACCATCCAGATAAAAAACATGCTTAGGCAGTGTCATTAAGTGCTAGTGTGATGGTATTGTACTAGCAGGGGGGAGACTTAAATAACTGTATAATAACACATGTATTCCGTTTATCTTCATACCTGACTAGCACTTACCGCCTCTTCGTCTGCATGTCTAGGGATGTGTGGGTTGGTTGGAGGACAGGCGGGATGGGAGTAATCGGTGGGTGGGGTAGGTTGGTGGGGCGGACAGAGTGTGTTGAGTGAGTGGGCTGTGTAGGTGGGGAATAGGGTGGAATTGATGGGGTCGATGGACGAGGTGGACGGGTGGGTGCGTGGGAGGGGTACGTGGAGTGGGTTGTGCCGGTGAGTGATGATTAGTGTGTGTGGGTGAGTGGTTGGGCTTTGTGTGTGAGTAAGTGGATGGGCCGATGGATGTGTGGCTTCCCAGAGGACAAGGCAGGAGACGGGCTTGCTATACTGGATGTGCGGGGAGGTTATATAGGTGGGTGGGTGGGTGGGTGTGGGAAAATTGGTCCAACAGGAAATAGGTTCATGGCATAAATAAGTTCGTGGTTGGAATATGTTCATGTGGAAAAATAGGCCCATGGGGGATACGTCACTGGGGTAAATGGGTCCAGATGGAAACTTAGATCTAATGGGTAAAAACGGGTATTGGAGGAAGTAGCTCAGGGGAAAATAAAAAAAGGTTACTGTGGATATTCAGAGTGTTTCCATGGACAGATAATAGCTTCAGGGTAAAAGCATATCCATGGGAGGGAAAATACGAGTAGGTCGATGGGGAACATAGGTCACTCGAGGGGAAAATGGGTTCATGGAGAGTAAACAGGTCCATGGAGGAAAATAAACCCAATGGGGAAAATACATACATAGGGAAGGAAAGAGGTACTTGAAGTAAACTGGTCCATGGTAGTTATATGCCTAAGTGAGAAGGTAGACTCAGGGAGGAAATTAGGTCTATGAGGAAAATAGGGCCATGAGGCAAAAGAAATATTATCACAGTCACTGCTTTCTTTACTCCCCTGGCGAGAAGGAGGTGGAAGACAGTGCTGGTGTAAGGGCAGGCTAATAGAAAATGGCGTGTAGCAGTAGTGTGAATGTATGTGTGAGTGTGTATGGCTGATGTGAGGCCAATATATGCTCTCCTGGCCTTTCTCCATCCTCTTCCTCTACTTTCCTCTCGCCAGGGGGAGTAAAGAAATTAGTGATTGCCATTGTTCAGGGGAGAAAATATCTGTTTACTTCTGTCTATAGCCAGACGCCATAATCCCGTAATGTTTGGCCGTTTGACTTTGAGTTAGTTGTTTATCGGGGAGGGGTACTAACCTTCCATCAGCTCAGTTTTTGACACGTAGGGAGCACGTAGGTTTGGTTATATGGTTACCACTCAGCACTGTAAATTGTTTCCAGGCGTACAGAAATACACATGCCTTGTCATTCAGTGTAAAGCCACCCGAAAAAGGTAGGACAAGTAATAAAAAGTAACAGGGAAGATCGGAGAAAAAGGAAGAGAGGAGGGCACACACACACACACACACACACACACCACACACACACACACACACACACACACACACAAAGAATGATAAAGGTGAAGGAAGAAGAAGGCAGCCCTGTATCAAGTGAGTAGATGATGATCGCCAACATCTATCAAAGAAAATAAGTGAATGGAGATAACCGGGCCAAAGAGGAAAACTACATCCATGAAGTATGAGCCTCTGGGGTTTTAACATGTTCTTGGGGAAAACAGATGGTGGAGAGATGAACCCTAAGAGGTGGAGCCAAGGACGGGGTTATGAGCTTGTATGTTCCTAAGAACGAGGACGCAGAGATATTTTCAGCCTGTATGCCTTAGATATTGTCAGCCTGTATGCCATAATATGCCATAGATATTGTCAGCCTGTATGCCACGTTACACAGCACATTCAAGATCAGGACAGACAAGCTGAATACATCTTACCCTCATGATGGCTTTCAAGAATAATTGTCAGATATCTTGGGCTTGTCTAACCCTTCGCGATCAAAGTTTTAATAATACGCCTGTTAGTGTGTTAGTATTTCTGGTATTGTCAGCATTGTTAGAAGGATGGGGAGAAAATCAGTGATAAAGTATCCTGCACTGAAAGATGGACGAGAGGCAAAAGAGAATAAATATAGGAAATACGAATAGATGAATAAGTGGAATGAAAAGGGACAAGTAGGGCATCAGAGAGAGAGAGAGAGAGAGAGAGAGAGAGAAACACAACTGTCCCTCATTACATAAAAATCTCATTCATGTATAGAGAAATGTGATAAAAACGGCCGCTGGAAAAAAGTTACCTCGTTCTCCGTTTCGCCATTACATTGGACTGCCTGGAGCCCTTCCTTTGTGTGGCTCGCCTTTTTTCCCTCCTCCTTCTTTGCCTCTTCTGTTTTTTCTGATTCTTTCCTCTCATTGTAATGTCCACTCTCTTCCTAGCTATTGTTTTCTCTTGTGTTTAGTAATGTAGCGTTTCAGCTTTGACTTCTCGTCCCTTTCTCTTCTCGTTATCAAGCTCTCCCACTGTGATTGGAGAGAAATGCCTTTATATGATGCCATCGATGTAAATGGCCGGCTCCAATGTGTAATTGTACGAACGCCCATCCGCTCTCTGCCTATTCCCCGAAAGGAAGAAGGTGGACAGCAGAAGGATGAAGCCTGCAGTCCACCGGGATCAAATTTCTGATGGGTCTTGAGCCACAGCAGCAAAAACTCTCTCAGCTTTGCCACCTCCGGGAGAATTTATTACAAATAATGGCAGGTGATTTTATGCGACTGAGACTAAGATAAGAATCTGGATATGTTGATACCGTCACGATAAAGTAATAGTGATTGACGATAACAATGATTATATTTCGATACGACGCCGATTGCTTTTTTGGCCCGTATCGATGGTATCGATTACCGACGCCGATACTTTAACTGAAGTAATTATAGTCTTATTAAGTCGATCAACTGCCTGAAATACAATCCCTCACAATGGACGGCACCGCCTTTCTGTGGAGCAATAATTAAACGTCAGCACTTTCCAGTATTTATTTAGTTTTTTTCAATAAACCGATTTTTTTTCCTTAGTTCTCCTAGTAATTAATACATAGCTACCAGTATCGATACTTCAAAGTAAACAGCTGGTATCGGAAACATCGATACTTTGGCAGCGATACGCCCACTGCTGTTTAATATTCTGTGGTAAGACAACTCTAGCTCTCTGTTCTAGCCAGCGTAAAAATATTTTATTCATCTGAGAGTGAGTGTAGGACCTGAGAGTGATAATACTGACACTTTTAGCAGTCCCACGATCGGACAACTCCAGTAGTCTACTATAGCCAGCACTGAAAGCAAGTCCCTCTGATAGCAAGATCAAAAGGGAAAAAGAAAGTATTGGGAGGAATTTCATCGAATTTGGCAACATTGTTGAGGACCATCAGAAAAACATTTGATTTATGTTTGGATGAAAATGGTCAAAGATCAAAGAAAAAGTGAACTCAGATACAGTACTGTATATCTCACCCACTCAGAAGCAAATTTGGTTAAAGGGTTAAGGGACAGGAAAGGGTGAAGTGATTCAGTTTTGAGAACAGTAGGTCAGTAATGATGGTCACATGACCAGGTCAAAGATTTGGCCCTTTAACTCAAACAAGTTTGAGTAAATATGGATTAAACATTGTGAAATAGATTGTGAAATAGTTTCAGGTTGGCCATAGATTAAAGAAAAAATCTATTACAGAAGAACAAGTCAGAGGTTAAGGTGATAGGTAAGGTTATCTTAACCCGTCACGTCCCGGCCGATTTTCCACCACGTCTCGACCAATTTTGGAAAAAAAAAATGTTTTTTGGCTCAAACCTCCGCTTTTGGTGAGAAACATCGAAAATTCATAGAGAAATCGCCCTCCTGAGCTTATTAATGTTGTTACAGGTGAGAATTCCCTTATGTTTTCATGCTCTATGAGAGTACCTGACTTCAAAGAAAACGAACTATGGGAGGAGTAACTAATTCAAGCCACTTTAAATTACGTATTTATTTATTTATTTGTCACGAATTTATATTTAGTACAAGAGTATATTGGTTTTCACACAATAATATAGGTGATATAAGCATTGTTGACTTACCAAACACATCAAAATATGGCACCTTCCTTTACGACATTACCACCTCATCACTTCTGTTTGTTTCTTCCTCTAGCTTGTTTCTTCCTTTGTGCTTCACCTCAGGAATCACTTTCACCATGAATTTTGTCATTGGAGAGACCGTACATTGACATGTCTTTACTGGCCAGGTCACTGCTAACAGGTGAATTGCCGAGAAAATGGCGGAAGGGAGGGGAAGGGGGGTCAGGTGGGGCCAGGCAGTACCCGCGCTTAACAGCGAGTAAAAGAAGGTCTCCCACATATGCCTACCAAAAATCACCCATGAAACGTGAAGAAATGTGTAAATGATGGACCTTCCAATTGCTTCACGTACGGGTACATCATCAGGTGTCACCGTGACAAAACGTTGTGACGTGCCTATACGTCATCGGGATGATCCCTCGGGTTAAATATTTTTGATCCTATGTGAACCAGATCTGTCGTCATGTAAAAACGAAGTACTTTGAATCTGAGTGCAATCAGTCAAAGGTCCAAGGGACAGGGCAGGGGCAAAGGTTCGGCCTTTAGGCTCCTCTACACGATAAGTGTCAATTTTTCTCGTCCGAGAACGCTGCCCAGTAGCTTCAAATCACTGTAATGGATCATGTCAGGTATAGCAGATCTGAAGTGGTAAATATGCTTTAGTTCAACATGCATATATGATTATTTCCCATTTTCCTTTTTATTATAAAACACAGAATGGGGGTTGCACTCTCCGGGCGCTTCTTTTTGTTATAGGCACTTTTTAACCAGTGCTGAAAGAATATGTGAGGAAAAGTTAAGGGTATATCCATCAACATACGAGTGGACTGTGCTCCACTTACCACTCGGAAGGTCGCACATGAACAGGAGTATTGGTGGAAAGCCAGAACCCTGAAGAATATAATGTGATACCATTAGAGAGAAAAAAAGGCGATTAAAAAATAAAGCAGTAGAAGAACCAGAAAAATAAATGAGATGAAAGAAAAGGCAAAAAAAAAAAAAAAAAAAAATTTGCCAGGCACAACAAACCACGCCCGCCAGCAGTTATTTTATTGCTGTTAAATAGTTGATCGTTTCTGCCATTTATTGTCAGTACACAATTAAAGTCTAAGGTAATAGCGCAAATGTTTTCAAGTTAGACCCTCTGATAATCCGTGATCTTGAGTTTGACCTTTCAAGGTCACTCAAGGTCAAAGGTCATGGTGCCAAATGAAAGCCCCATATAATATCTCTATCTTCAGCGAGTTTCGAGTTATAGCCCCCTGAATATCCGTGACCTTGAGTTGGACCTTCCAAGGTCACTTACGGCCAAAGGTCATGGTATCGGTTTAAAACCCATGTGGAACTTCCTATATGTTAATAATAGTAAATATCTCTATATGTTGGTAATGGTAAATATCTATCTTCAATGAGTTTTGAGGAATTGCCCCCTGAATATCCATGACCTTGAGTTTGGCCTTTTAAGGTCACTCAAGGTCAAAGGTCTTGGTGCCAAATGAAAGCCCATATTACGATTTCCTGTATGTTTTTATAGTAAATATCTCTATCTTCAGCTAGTTTCAATTTTTAGCCCTTTGAAAATTCGTGACCTTGATTTTGATCTTTCATGGTCACTTGGTTACCTCCAAAATTTAATCACTTTCTTTTGAGACATATCCTGAAAGTTTCTTGTGATTTCATTCAGTCGTGTTTCCGTAATGTTGCTAACAAACAAAGAAACAAACAAACTCGACCAAAGACAGTACCTCGCCAGACTTCGTCCGATAAACATAAGAAATGTAAAGGTTTGTGCTATATTCAGTGAAAGACTTTTCAGAGCAATGGAAAATGTGTCTTCGACATTTCTGAAGAAGACAAGAGGCTGAAAGGACTGTGCGAAGATCACCACTGGAGTGTTCCTGATGGAACCTGTACATGAAGTATTTAAAAATGTACTTAAAGTATATAAAGCTGATGACAGAATGACGGAACTAGAGACTTCTGAAAAAAACAAGAGATTAAAACAATGAGGCGATTGAGTGAAGGTTGAGAACTGTTTGATTAAATAATGCCAAACAGGAGCAGATTATTGCCATTTTTTTTTCTCTCTTTTTGGCTAACATTTCCAGAATTCCAATAATACTGCGACTACGAAAACTTTTTAAAATGTTTTACCTATAACTGTTTATACTAAATGTCATGAATATTGCACATTACCACGACGACTGATAATCAAGCCTCGGTATCAACAGGCAGAGAATCGGAAATGTTCCCAACAATGACCCCTTTCCTGATGAAGACCAATCTAGATTACCTGGAACATGATTTGACATACTTTTTTCGTCATTATAATACCCCCGGATTTATTTAGAACTTTGCACGAAACAGAAAGGCTATTGGTAGCATCTCATTTTCTGCATAATCTTAATTCTTAGTATTTGTTTCCAAGTCACAGATGGATGTTGTATGTATGTACACCACTACTTTAACTCTTCCCGTGTGCCTAAACTTTAATTTTCCGATCACACTACGCTGAGGTTAAAGTTCTTTTGCCAGTCTCCCAGTTTATTTATGTGTGCTGTTGACAGCCCTCTAACTCTGTTGGCTATACATATCGTTTGCTAATAAAGTGGAGCACATTACTTTCATTTCTCTTCTACCTATCTTAAGTATTTCAGTGTTCATCACCACCTTGGCTTTCTCCATTCACCAATACATTCGATGAACAAGTCGTCATCTTTCCCATTTTAATTAATTCAATATGCATGTACAACACCTTGCCAATATACATAACTCTCAATTCTGAATAACACCAACACATTTAACTTATAAAAACGCTAGATAACTCTCCCAGGCTATTTTGACTCACTCTTCGTATATTATAATCGTTTTGAATCAGTTGGAATACAGTGCTATAGTTGTTCCGACCATTAGAGGGTCAGTGTTAACAGTATTAACACTCAGACTCCTGTAACCTACAACTGAAATAGTCTGGCATTACCTGGAATGAATCACTATAGAAGACGTGATCGTGAGAGTATTTACTGGCTCAGGTAACCAGTCAGTAAAGACAATAGGTAGTAACTATATATCCATGATTTACTCTTCCATCCTAACTTATCTCTCGACTGAACAAAATAGTTTGTGTTGCCCTAAGTAAAATTCCTAGATACTGTGCCATTAAAAGATTACTGGAAATAGTTGTTGAACCCTTTGACTTGGATTTCCCCCTGCTGAACAAAACCTCCAGTGTTCGCTCTAAATAAAAGTCATAGTTGTGCTGTACCAGGAACAGAGAGAAGATTATCTATTTGCGGCAGCCTTTGAAACCTCTGACTGCTGGGATTTTCTGCTGAGTAATTTGCTGACTATAGCCTGAATAAACATATCGCGAGCAATTGCCTGTAGCTGCGTGGAATGGAAAAAGGGAGACTGGTTGGCGTTGGTTTTACATCTGGAGGAAAATGAGAATACGAACAAGCCGACACTGCATTTCACTGCCTTGGAAAACAATGGAGTTCTTTCAGGGACCTCAAGATAATGACAGCAGTCAAAATGGGGATGCCTTTCATCGCTGGATGCAGAACTGGTGTTGAGGCTGTAATGTCTTTCATGCATTCACTTGGAAGATGCATTTTATTCTATTTCTGCTACTTTATGACGACTTTATTTAGCTTAGGAAACACTTTTCGAACTTGAGGGCTAGATAAAACTTTCAATAACTCTTTCACAACGAGAGGTCTGCCCTTATTTTAGTTAAATCATCTACAGGTAGCAAGGCTATAAAGAAGAAATGCTCGGATTGTAACAGTTAAACTTGTGATGTTGCTATTTTTCGGATGTTCAGTATCTGCATACTTTTTATGTCTGTAATCATTTCGAAGAGTAAATCAGCCTTTGAAAGCTCTGTTCATTGGTTGTCAGTTCGATATTTGTGTATTGAATGAGAATTGCGTTCCCTCTCCACCTACAACTTTAGATATGTAGTTCGTGTATTCTTTTGATTATCGATTAAGGAACGTGAACAACAATAACAATCTAATGGACAGGGACTGGGGGAGGGCTTAAACATATCCACAGTGTAGTTCATTTAGATAATTTTTTCAGTGTCCCTTACTATACACTTCTGTTGATAGTGGCTGATACTACCATGATAGCGAAGTGAGGCTACAAGTCTGATAATTACCCAACCAATCATGCCAGGAGCTCAAAGATAAATGAATAATATACAAACTTAGATCTGCACACCATACTATATATATTAGATTTCTGTTCTTCCTTTTTTTTTTTTCACAAGCGGCAACGTTGTGAATAGTGGAATAAAATGTGTTGATTTCATGCTGAAGGAAACGACTGAAAGAGAAAGCGTGTTATATAGTCAATTTTCTTCTACCATTTACACCCCAAAAAGGATGCAAAAACTTCGGACTAGGGTTTGTGCCCCCCTGGGTCCGGTAAAACTGAGATGGTTGGTATATGGGAATGAATATACTGTATGTATGTATATATGTAAGTATGTGTGTGTGGAATCCGAAAGGAGTGAAAGAAGAGCAAGAGAAAATATTACTGAAAGTCTTCATGGACGAAGGACATAAGGTAATGAGAGAGAAATGCAACTGAGGGAGGAATAATGTGAGTGACTAGGAGGGTGTGATATGTTGAAAATCAGGTGTGGGTGTATTCACAAAACAGCGTATGAAAGCAATGGTTCTTAGCCGAATAATGAATGAGAGAGAGCACTGTATCGCCGTAGATTGTATGTTTTAAGATTTAACAAGGGATGGTGAGAGTTTTCCTAGTGACTGGAAATTCCTCTTGTGGTGGATGAATTACAGAGAAGGACAGTTTTCTGACTGATTTAATCGTATTGATTAAACATCTATTATAAAGGGAGGTCTTTTGTGTTTGTGACTAATGGGTAAAGGAAAAAAAAAAGACGGTACGGAGTCCAGCGAACGATATAATGGTTCGTTTTGTTGCGATAGAGGAAAGGACTTGTGAGCTTTGCCTGAAAGATGGGTGTCAGTCAAGAACATACTCTTATGGTCCAGACAACTCTTGTACTAAATTCCGGTCAACGTGTGATGAATTTATTAAGATGGGAATGACTGTAGAGCCCTGAGTGTTAATTACTTATGTTTACCAATAACATTTCATCGTCTGGCCACTTTAGAATTTTTTACAGCTAAAGTTAAATTTTTTTCTTCTGACAAAGGGTCATAGGAGCCTGAGTGTGTTATGTGAAGATAAATTCGTATCGTTAAAACAAGAAAGAAGGCAAGTAAAAGTGACGTGCATATGCAGGTAAGAGAATGATTCCAAGAGTAAGTACGACTGATTATATACCTGGTTTGAAAAAAAAAGCAACACTAATTGAAACTTGCCTGGATCAAGCTCTTAACCCCTTTAGTCCGTTGACGTATTTTTACCTTCCACCTGACAAAGTCAAAGGAGGTTTTTCCGGGCCAGAACTCATAGAGTATTTATTGTAGTGGCATGAAATTTCACTTAGTTATTTGTCATATAGTGAACTGGTGCCTTTTGATGGGCAGAATGCTGTGTCTTAAGCAATTTTATTGATACTAATGAAAAAAAAAAAAAAGAAAACCAGAGATATCAATGCGACCTGCACAAGGAATCTGAAGGGGCCGGGTTATGTGTCCTCAAGGCGTTCTCCTTAAGCCCACCTCTCAAAGAATAGGGGGGGGGGGGGGGGTATGCTATTGATTAGGTGTGTAGGAGGTGGGGGAGGTATGAGCTTGGTCAGGTGGAGCGTTGCAACAGCCTAGCATTGCCTACGTTTCTTTTTATACTTGCTGCGGCATTTTTTTTTTTAAGAACTGGCAACTAGTGAAGGGGTTGCTGTAGCCTTTTTTTAAGACCTCCAGTTCAAAAGTCTCTACTGAGCAGATGAACACTACCTGGAGGCAGTGAGAATAGAAGAGTACGTCATCGGACTGAAGAAATTAAAGGCAGGAAACCCATGAGTAGGCATTATGAATAAATAACAGAGGAGAAATCGATAACGTGGACTTAGAAAGTCTGTGTTATCAATACACAGTGTTTAGTTATGAAAGTTAACATTCTTGGGCACGCATGACTCTCTCAGCTGAATAAAATTGTTTGCTGTTACCAGGAAAAGGATAGATATAGACATTCCGATTATGAGAAGTTCTATGGACAGCTTTCACAATCCCAGGCTCGTATGACTTAATTTCAGCTGAATTAAATCGTCCACAGTTAATTGGAGTCAGAGTTGGTAGGCACTGTATAGGGATGGCTCTGACGCGTCCATGGACCTTAGCAAATATTACTATTCTTAATGCCCAAACACAGATATATTTGATCTTCTTTTTGCTATTTTTAATAACTAAAACATAATGTAGCAAAGCTTAACGCTGACACGCTAAAACTAAATCAACAACACCGATTTCTTCTTCTTCTTCCTTTGATCCCTCTAGCTCTGAGATGGCAATCTCGATCATTATTATTTTTTTTTCCCATATGGGTTGCACTGGGTCTGAGGCAAGGTAGATATTGGGCCTAAAATGTCGAAGGTAATGGGTAGGAAATAGGTTCACATTTACAGTATGAGTTCAATTTAAACGAAACTTGGAGGGAAGACAGAGGGTGAGCATAGAGTGAAGTGGTCTAATTTTAAGAATGATCAGTCAAAACTTTTAGTCACAGGACAGTGTCAAACGTTCGGCCCTTTAACTGAAACAAATCTTTAAATTATTCGGATTAACTTTGGTGGATCGATTGAGGGCAAGGCAAAGACTACTATATTGAATTCTGAGAAGTAGAGTTAAAGGTCGAGGTCATACGGCAAGGTCAGTTTAATGTTTATGATCCAGTTTTGACCAAATTTAGTGGAAGTGTTAAAGATCACGCAAGGACTAAGTCTATCAAGTCTGAGAACAATCTGTTAAAGATCAAGATCCCAGAGCCAGGTTAAAAGTTTGGAAGATTGATTGTAAGGCGTGGGGTGTCGTGCTCTCTCAGTGCTCCTTCTTGTTATTTTCTTGAGATGATTTTCTTCACCTCAAGAGAAAGTTTTCAAAGTGAGAGCAAGTTAGTCAGAGCCTTCATAATAAATCCCTTCACCTAACGACGGTCTTAAGATTAATAACTTGCGACTCTGGAGCTTCCTTACAAAGTTGTTTTAAAAAATCAGTAAAACAACTGAAAAAATAACACTTAAAAAAATGTGCGACATTGCAAGGATGGCACTGCGCCATAAACCATAGGAACAAGGCCGAGGCATTAAAGCGACAGTAGTCCCATCCCTTTTTTTTTTTTTTTTACCCCAGTACGTGAAACTACTGTGTACCATAATTGTTCCCAGAAGTGTCATACTCATGGTATAACTATGAACCATTCATACAGTGCACAAAAGTTTGCCATTAAAAACAATGCAGGGATGGGATTACATGTCTCTCCACTGCCCCGGCCCTGTCCTGATGGTTTTTGGTGTCCTGTCATCCCTATAACTTCATGCATTTTATTGAATGCCTTTGATACTTCTGAAACATAGTTATGGGAGTCTTAACTTCTTAGTCAAGTGGTGTCATTTAATTAGTTTCGTCTCATTATTAGCATTAGATTGTCTTATGCTTAGGAGAGTCCCATGCTAGTGAATAGGTAGTGGCTATTTTTAGTTCCATTAATAAAAGTGCCTCCTACTCTTAGAGTGTCTGACAGAAGCAAGAATATGATGTACACGACGTTACTAAAAAGGAAAAAGGTGTGTTTCGCGATGTAAAGCTGATTGCAAAAAAGGAAACAGTATTTTGGTAGGATATGTCGTAGAGTTCCGGGGTTCAGATATCTAAGGCGAGAGTGTAGATGGTTCTCCCCTGAGTGTATAGCGAGCACTCAACCTCAACTGACTCTCGGGTGTAAACATTTATGATTAATATCGAGTTGGAAGGCCTCAGCCCACTACACCACCAGGCGTCTATTCCGTTATAAAGTTTCACGATCACACGGTTACCACCTAACAAAGAATACGATTTCCTGGGGTACAGGAAATCAACTGGCTTCTCACTCAGTGTAGAGTCACCTTAAGGAAGCCTTGCACAAAGTATGTGAATGAATGGCCGCAACATCAGCCACTGAAACGAGGGCTAAAAGAATGAAATGACTAAATGTTGCATGAAAGTTAAGGTGAATGACTAAAAAAAAAATAATAATAATTCTCTAATGGTTGCGTTCTTCCTTGGCTTTTAGATCATTTAACCTCAGACTATTTTATTCAGTTAGCAGTAGGCCTTAGAAGTCTGGAAGGCTTGATATTGGTTGAAACAACTCTCCTATTGTAGTTTATAGCACCAGCTCTAAAGATTAAGGAGAACGAATGATGGTTCAAGAAAATGCTCACAGGGTTAATGAGCGCAGAAATCTGTTTTAAAAATCCTTTATTAAATTGTAATGAGTTGCAGAAATGTTGAAATGAAGAAAGAAAATCTGGGTAAATATGAGAGATGTATAATACAGAATGCTCACAAGTGAAAAATAGGTATTTACTGGATTCGTGATAATGGAAAAATATACCGGTATTTTTCTTTTACTACTGTTTCAGTTGGAGAAGTGACTGATGCTGGGAAAAAGTAAAACTTGAGAAGGAAGGCTGTGTTGGTGCTGTATAACCAGACACGACAAACTGAACTGGAAAAATTGAAATAAACACTGTCAGGCTCCAGTGACTTATTCACCTCAGTATCATCTGGCGTTAGTTCTATAGAATAATTTAATCGTCCCTCACATGAAAGGGTTAACGATAATATAAACACTCAGCCTCCTGTGACTTACTTTCATTTAATCTCATTTGAATGAAGCCAAACATAGGCTGATCTAGACGGCTCTTCTGGGGGGGGGGAGGGGGGCAAGCAGGGATTGGGGTGCTTAGAGGGCTATTCGGGGGGGGGGGCAAGAAACGGGCTTCCGCTAGTAGCCAGCTTATTTAAATTTTCACCACTTATTGCGTATATATCTAATTCTTACGAGTAAATTTTGGAAGGTTAGGCTAGACATACATGAACGTTTTCTATAGGAAAACGATCACTAACGTCCCCATTTCCACACACACACACACACACACACACACACACACATGTACAGTATTAAGAGATACTTTTTGTGTGCGGCATCTACATGTCTGGGTGAGGGTAAGGTGTCCGACGCTTCTTCTTGCCTATGGCCCTAGGAGTTGAAAGGAACAACAGGCGCAGCAAACAACTGGATAGAATTACAAAGGGGCGCCAACATACCTGGGGGGGGGAATGCCCCCTTAAATCCGCCAGTGAAGCGAAACGACATTGATGGAATGCGGTGCAATATTAAATTTGTACTGTCACAACCACTAGAGAGTGAAATGTTATAGGAAATTTGTGACAAATGTTTCACGAGTAGGCTTGTACCAGTGGGGTGAAAAGTAGATGACTACACCCTTGCAGATAAGTAACAGTGATTCAAATGAACTGAGTAGATTAATTATCATTTTAAGCTGTCTGATGCATGGCATGGATATGACCTGTAAAGATGCAGTGAATATTCTGTTTTAATGCTTCCTCATTTATTGCCCAATCAAGGGTGTGAAGGCCCAGAGCAAGGCTAAGCAATCCAAAAATTTAGGGTAACAGTAAGGTGGTACAATAAGTATCAGTTAATTGGTTGAATAATGAATGGGCTCGTCCTCGGTCTGACAGGAAATGTTTAGACCAAATATACTTAGTGAAGAGGAGCGTGGACAGAGTATGTCAGAAAGGCAAAAGACTTCACATCTTCGCAAGGCAGAAATGGGCCTTGAAAAGCATATCACAAGGTAGACAGGAAGGAGCCATTGAAGAGCTACGTTCGTGTTCTTTAACTCTAATGCCGAGTAATTCATTTTTATTTCTTCTTGTATTATCTCGGCCACTCATCCATCCTTCACCCGATCATGTGCTGTCCCAGTGTCGAGCACGGGGTCAGGCTTTTAGTCTAGATAATTAAAACAACGGTGATCAATCCCTCGCGCTATTATGTAAACAATAAACCCAACAAACCCTAAAGTGTCATCGGTCACATTCGGCTGCAGAGACTTAAATACACTGAATCACCAGAAGGTCAAGTTCCTGATAATATGGTTACAATCCAGCGAAGAAAATGGCCTTCTGGAATACGGAAAACAATTTGGCTTATGATTCGGTGAAGGTACTTGTACGTAGCACTACACTGAGTCAGTGGAACTGGTCGCCTCACCTACCATTAACTTCAGCCTTCCTCATTCAGTATATTTTTATATATTGGCCTTGGAAGCTGCTTGGGTGATCCGTCTACGGCCAGTCTTTACCTCACTCGAATAGAAACACAAGCAGGATAATTCACTCCATGAATCTACTGACATATTTTAAAAGAAATTCTTGTTACTTCCACATCCTGTTACTCAACCAAGGAAAGCCATTTCATACTGAAGTGGTCAATGAAAGCTACAAGTAATTCCCCCAGTTCGAAGTCTCTTGCAAGCCTAATGAAAATGAGAGAAATAGGACCATGATAGCAACAAAGGCGTCAACGGAGTGAATTGGTTAAGGTTCCTCCACAGGATCAGTGGACACTTGTGGAAACCGAATGCGCTATTTACCAGTGTCGAAGCATGTTGACGAAGTACATTGTAAGCAGTGGATCAGATGTCAGCTGGGCTTTAGTTTAGTACGCCTACACGTTCAATTTTATATGTATGTCCCATTACAATACTCCAACACTGCAGGTGTCCACTGATCATAGGCACGAGCCTTTACACTGATCACCACCTGACATAGCAATCACTCACCGCGGCTGTTACTATATCAAGCGCCTGTCGACGCTTCTGCCCCCCCCCCCCCCATCCTTCTGATTCTCTATATGTATAGCCTGGACAAAAGTCTGCTTAAATTTTTACCTCTTGTACTTCTTCACTTCCTCTGCTGGCTAATATTCCTCAGGTGAGAGAGGCAGTTTGTTTCTCCTGTGATAGATAATTCTCTTTGATATGATGCGTATGGAAAGAAAGTGATGGAGGTACACTATGCGTGAAATCGATGCAGTGGAACAACAGCACAACTTCTGGCCCTGACTGTACCTGGGCGGCTTTGTGCTCACGCCAATCCATCAGGTCAGGAGAGGAGGGAGAGAGAGTGATAGAGGAAGAGGGTGTGGGGGTGGAGGGGAGAACCATCAGAGGGATTAGTGTGTCTGTTTACTGTCGTGGGGTTATCGGCCCCCTGAGTGTCTCCCCTTACTCCAGTAGGACCCGCATTCCCATAGGGGGACTATTTACATACTTTCTTGATCTGAAGTTCTATATAAGCATGGATATTAAGATTACACAGTGCCGTAAACTGTTTAAATGAATGAAATTTATTCACATGTGCAAATGTATTTTTCACAATGAATAGCATAGGGATACTTAATGCATAGTCATACTTTAGTTACATGTTTAGAGTATTGTCTTCATTCACACAGCTGGCATTCACTTAAAACTAAACAGTAATAAATACTAGTTTAAAAGACTAAGCGAGACGATTTATGGTCACAGTCAACTGCTAATGAGAATTGCTTTTCGTGGAAATTAGATATGACCATTCGTAGATACTGACCTTGGATTTAAGAGGCATCTAGCACTTCTTTGCCAACATAATCGTACTCAACGCTCTGTCGTTTCTAACATTTTATTAAAACTATAGACTGAAAATATGGTACAGTGGTAAAGTGTGCGTTTTCGTACACTGAAGAACGAGGGTTCGCACCCCGCCATGGTGATAAACTTTGGGAGCGTTCTTCCGACCAAGTACTGCTTTGGCGGACATAAGGGGTGCTGTGGTTGAACCAGTGTCGCATACTATAAACAGAATGCTTGCACCCAGTCGGCTTGCGCGGGTCGATTACACTTACTTCACAGACTCCACACACATCCAAAGCCACTCCAACAGAACAATCTCACTTACAAGCACTTCTAACCCTACATACAATCTCTGCAGAGCACCACATGTTGGTGGAGTGGAGGAAAATGTGTAACACAAGAGATATCAGTGCCATGATCTGAAATACACTGTTCATCCCTGCACTATGGTAACACACACACACAAAACTCTCTCTCTCTCTCTCTCTCTCTCTCTCTCTACCTGTATATGCGACCTCCAGACCATTTTCTTCAGCTACGCGGATACGTTTCATACGATATGGGTCAGATTACCGCTGACTACATAAGATGTGCCCATAGATGAATAATATGATCTGGAGGTACAAAGAACAGCGCAGCAGAATACATCACCGGATTTAAGGGAGTAAGGGAATTTATCCATGGAGGCCAACTAAATTTGCGAGAACAAAGGTTGTGTAATGAATAGATCTGAGCCAAAGTCCTCAATAGAGAACTGTCGGTGGAAATTAAATAGCACAAAGAATTGCTTTATTTTGTGGAATTTTTTCATTATACGATTCACGCGAGTTTGGCTGAGAAGTGTCGGAAGCTGTAAGACTCAAGATTTAAGTATTAATAAACGATCTTATACAAAGTTTAAACTTAGAACAAGGTTATAATTGTTGCCCCAGAAGCTGGTGAGAATGAAGGGAAGACCATTTAGGTAGACAGGACGAGGCGATGAAAAAGAGAGAGAGAGAGAGAGAGAGAGAGAGAGAGAGAGAGAGAGAGAGAGAGAG
>JAGKTI010006678.1:0-26844 GCA_018397915.1 Birgus latro | reverse complement strand
TCCCCCCCACAGTAATTTTATTTATTTTGATTCTGTAGCTTGGTTTTTGTCTTATTTTTTATGTAAGGTGTAACTTTACGTTAATATGCTGTCAGTGATATTTACAGTATGCCTTCTTGACCCTATACGTTAGGTTGTAAATTTTTATACCTTTTTTAATTAGTCCTGTTAATTCAACAAAAATCAGTTATTCACACATCTAGTTTATTTTAATAAAAAGTATATTATTTATTTATTTAGTTTGGAAGTTATTCTTTTGTGTGTGTGTGTGTGTGTGTTGTGTGTGTGTGTGTGTGTGTGTGTGTGTTCAGTTAATCCCTTTGTTCTTTTTTTAGTTTGGAAATATTGTGTTAGTTGTTTCCTTAGTAAATATTTAAGAGGAAGTGAAATTTCCTTAGTAAATATTTGAAAGGAAGTGAAATACTGTCGACAGTCGATGTATCGCCAGTCACCCCAGCTGACCTACAAGGGCGCGCGAGTCAAATCTGAACTTTGCACAAAAAATACCCCCCTCTCCATCAGTTATTCCGGGATGCAGTCAGTTGAGGAGACACTTCAACATGGGGGCAATCTGTGTGCTGCTGTTGGGTTAGCGCTGTATGTTTTGTTATATTTCCATTGAGTGTGTCTTGCTGGTATATTGGGTTAGTGATGCATAATTTTGTTTATATTACGTTGAGTGTGCTTTCTGGTATATTTGTGTTAGTTGTGAATTTTGAGGAATTATTTCGTCTGGTAGGTGGTACACATGCTTGGTTTAAACCACGTCGTAAATATTAAGCAGCTATAATCGATAAATTATCTGACCTATTTGTCAGGCATACGTAAAGTTGGTTGTGACCGTTCTAGTGAATGTGATCAACGTGTACTCTTGCCTGATTGTCATTGGAAAATAATTATGTCAAGGTTACAGACCTTTCGTTTTGTGTAAGTTTGCAGTTCAGTACTAAGAATGTTAAAAGTTGGAAATTTTAGTGATGCATTCGGCACACTCGAATGGCACCAAAGTCAGATTTTTTTTTTTTTTTATACTGTTATATTTACGTTTGAGTATTTGCGCTAATTCTGCCGCTGTGTACATGATAATTCGTTACCACTGCGAAAAGTTTGAGCTGCTTGTCAGCAACACAGAAGCGAATGTATTTTTACTCCTGTGGGGCATTTGAAAGTGCAGGACGAAAATGTAAAAATATTCGTTGCCGTCACACTGGGACAAAAGTGGCTACATGCGAGCCAGTTTTGCGAGTCACTAGCCAAACTGACTCACGGTGAGTGAGATTTCGCTTGCGAGGCGAAATGGATAACGATTTTCACTCACAGCTTGTTGGTGTGATTGGAACTCAAATGAGCCTATGTTAATTTTGTAATCAGTGAGAAAATATTCTGTTATTCATAGAAGGAAATTCTTAAGTAAATACAATTTAATTTTTGTGGTTTTTATTCATTTTTTTTCTTGTAACCTGAAATAAATATTGGGACACTCGGGTGACCAGCCGTGGAGGCCGTCTGCTTTGTCTCCAAACAACAAGTAGAAATCATATTTCGATATAGATCCTGCAGCAAGGAAAACTCTAGTAGACTTCTTTGTGGCTCGGGAGTTGCTAAAGTACGTGAAGCGGTTACTGAAACTGAGGAAAAGGGAGTAGGTACTCCGTGGTGGTTTGTTTACAAACGCAGACGGGGCGCCGAGGCAGACGACAGTGTTAGCTGTTTCAGCTCGCAAAAACATACGAGTGTGATGACACTCACACTCGACTCTGCTAGCCGTTTTGCCTCACAAAAGCTGCTCTCATGTTAGCCACTTTTGGTCTAGTGTGACGCCGCCTTAACAGTGTCAAGATGTGTTTGGTCAGCAGTGCGGTCATCCGGTAGTTTTACATTCAAAATGAGTCAGGTTTCTTTGACCTTAATATCAGATATTAAATATTTGACTTTAATATCAGGTATTAGACATTAACATAATCATTTCCTTACTGGGGGTTTGAACGACATATATTGGGTATAGAGAAATATGTTAAACACGAAATTTATTGAGTCAGTTCATAATCGGGCTGCCTGCCATGTCTGAAATTAAGTTTATATACGTTACCGATCCTTTGATGTCTTGGGTAGTAAGCATTTTATCATAATTAGTTAATGGTACGAAGTTGATCTCGGAACACGTGACTAACAGTGCTTGCTGTCGTTTATTGCATGTTGTTGTCTTATTTAATCAGTTACTTTTTTATTATTCCTCCTGTTGACTTCTTTGATACAGCACCATCGTGCGAGAGGGTTAGAAACATGCAAATGTTTTGTAGTTTGGTTTCTGCCTAAACCAAGTCGGATCACAGGGCGCAGGGAGGGGTGGCTTGTATGACGTCAGTTGGCTAAAGTAACAGAAAATGTATAGATGGGCAGACTCAAATTAAACATTTATAATAAGGGAAAACGAAGAAGGGGAAGAAGTGCGGACTCGTTTAACCCTGTAATATAGCAGTAGGTTCCGTTCACACCTCTACGCTTTCCATCACACCCCCACGCCTTCCCTCACACCCCACACCTTACATCACACCCCACACCTTACATCACACCCCACACCTTACATCACACCCTACACCCCACACCTTACATCACACCCTACACCCCACACCTTACATCACACCCCCCAGAATACATCACACCCCCCACACCTTCCTTCACACCCTCATATCCTCCCTCACTCTCCCACAGCTTCCCTCACACCTCCATATCCTCCCTTACACCCCCACACCTTCCCTCACACGTTTCAGTTCCTTCCCTCACACCCCCACACCTTCCTTCACACCTTCATATCCTCCCTCACACCCCCAACTCCTTCCTTCACAACCTCATATCCTCACTTACACCCCCACACCTTCCCTTACACATTTCAGTCCCTTGCCTCACTTCTCCGGACTGAAAATGTCGATCTGGAGAAGTTTGCATCCACAAACAACCATGGTCAGGAGTCAACTGCAAAGTTGCCAACACCGAATTTCAAAGCGCGCTAAACTGGACCCCAAACCGCTAGATTTGGGCAAAAACCTGTTGGATTTTAAAATGTTATAAAACATATTAAGAAAACTATAATTCACACAGTTTGAGAAACTAATGAAGAGTTAAATGTTTTATACTTCGATTCCAGTTAACTTGATTACAGCAAAAAAATAAAAAAATAAAAAAAATAAAATAAAAAGTAGTTCCATGGACACATTAGTCAGTATCGAGATCTGGCTGTACAACAGGGTATTCCATTTGTATGGAAAAATTAAACATGAGAAGTACTGTTCTCCTTTTTTTTTTTTTTTTTTTTTGAGGCGAAAATGCACTTGACAGGTTGGTGACGATTGGCTGAATGCAACATTACTTCATACCCTTTTTACTCGTTAGCATTACACAGGTCTACATAATCAGCCTTTTTTCTCTCATCAGGTATAAAATATAACATTTCTAGACCTATTTTTGACGACGATCACGAATATGCAGTCCATTTTAGCGTATTACGTCACATTTTTATGGAAACTAACTTTTATCATTTTGGTTGAATATTACCGCTGGATGCATATGCTTGCTTTTTAAAAAACGAAGTTTTTCATAGTATATTTGAAGTTTCGAAGTTTTTTTTAGGTATGTCGATTCCTCGTATAAACTCAGTGTCTCCAAATAGTCCATATATACAATGCATTTTCATCCAAATTGAAATGACAAATCAGCAAACTTTCCCGCAAGACATAACAGAGTGAGTTTCAGTGCACTTTTGCAAATATCATACTACTCAAAGTCGTCGAGCTTTAGACTTCCTTCGATGCTGCCTTCCAGGCTTGTCCCTGTACAGCGTCCAGCAGTAATCAGCGAGCATACTCCATTTCAGAAGCCTTGATAGAGATGCTCCACAGAAGCTTTCATATTCTCGTTGTGCAGCAATAGAGCCTTGAGGCTTATCTTCGATGAATCAGTGAATAAACGCCATTGAGAAGGATCATGCTCCTGTGAAAGGCAGCAGAACAATCCATCAGTGTCGTTGTAAAGACTGGTCCATCAACAGAAGAATATGAAGAACTTCATTTTATTTTTGGAAGTATGTTACTCGAAAATCTTTCTTGAGCAGACATTTTTCTTTCAAACGAGATGCCAAAAGTTCAGCTTTGTCCGTCGGTAGTCCCAGATCTTGGACTAAGTCATTGAACTCTCCATGAGAGAACTGTTCACAGGGTTGCCATTCGTACGATAATTATCGTACATGTAGATTAAACTGCCTCTGGTACGATGTATGATACCTTTTATTATTATCGTACATTCTGTACGATAATTCTATTATTTGGCATGAGTTTTATTTTTTTTAAAAATGATATAAAGAAAGCCCTTTTATTAAGAGTAAATCTTTTCCATAGATAGTATGTTATCTGTAAAATGAGAAGTCGTAATTTTCCTTAGAGCACTTACGGTAATTGTGTCTATGAGATAGCTAGGCTTGTTGTACTTGTACTGTACGAAATGTACAGGCACATTTCGAGTCACATTGATGGTTGACCGTTACGGTTTGATACAGTATAAAAGAAATAACCAAGAAAGAATTATCTAAAAGTATCTTGTGTAATCACTGATTTGTATATAGCGTAGAGGAATTGTTTATTTTATTTAATAAATTTTGATGAACTTAACTTTTCTAAACTGAATATTGTTATATTAACCTCCCTTAAATGATACCTGTTGTATACAGTATTTACATTAGCCATTACATGTATCGAATCTTTTGTGAATTTCCATTTTTTTTTCTTATTACGAGACTAATGCTGTTTACAGTATATAAATTTAAAACACCATTGAAGACATGTTGTGTTGGTAAGAACTCCGTCATTTATTATCATATTACTGTAGAGCATAGTGGAGTAGTAGCAGTAAAAATGTACGATTATTTTCACAGGCATCCGATATAATTACAGTATACGATAATTTGGGTGGAAAAACGATAATTTTGAAACATCAGTATGTAACTCGATCTAAAAAATCTGGTAGCCCTGACTGTTCAGGTGTGTCTTCACTGTCGGCTGAAAACTCTGCATCCTCAGCTGCTGCATCTGACTCAGCATGGGCTACATTTTCGTTTCACCGTCGCTGCTGGCGATACCATCTTCTGGTGGTAATGGTATGGGAAGATCTTCATCGTTGTGCGGCACTGGTCTTACAGGGCACTCCAAACTGGGGTAAGCAAGCTTGTGCTTGTTTTTAAAGGGGAACGCGGATATGTTGACCTTGCAGAAGTAACAATCTGTAGCATGATCTTTCGGCTCCCTCCATATCATAGGAACGGCAAATGGCATTGCCTTTCATCTCTTAGTCCATTCGAACAAGCTGTACAAATTACATGCGGTGCCAATTTTGTCGATCTGCAAGAGCACAGCCGAAGTACAGATGACAGACCCTTTTGATATCGTTCATACTGTTGCGTCGCTGTCCCGTGGGGGTGAACGAACCACAGACAGCAGAAACAGTCGGGGCTATTTTTGCATTGTATTGACATTTCAACTGATTCAATAAACAACCGCTACAAAAAAAAAAGTGTAAGCAGTGTTAAGAGCAGGAATATATGCGAATATTGCTATATACGGTTTCAACATGAAGGTTCATCACTCATCATAAAAACTAGTGGTAGGAAAAAAAAAAAAAAAGATGGGATTTTCGGAATCAGCACCAGAAACTGTATCAAGAGCAACACAAAACTTTCATGATGATTTTTTACTGTTGACCGGTGTTATTAATTAACAATTATGTATAATCTGAGTGGAAAATTTGTGTTACTATACTGTATGTTATTCGGACATGTTGCATTCTGTCAGTCACCAACCTGTCAAGTGCATCTTCGCCTCAGTATTAAAAAAAAAAAAAATGAGCATAGTGCCGAACTTGCTCATCAGTGCAGTTAAAAAGAGAATACATGTGATTTCCAGATCCCGACAAATGAAGATGTGTTCTAGGAATATTGAAAGCAACAGTACATCCGTCGCAATCAAAACAGTAAACTGATTCACCGGGGGCAGTAACTGACTACGCTCAGTATGACCGAACTGAAAAGGAAACAGACGTGAACATGAACTGAATGTAGGAGGTAGTGTAACACATACATGCTTACGAGTGGGAGGCAGACTGATTACAAGTTCATTCATTTTATTGGTTGAATTTGTGAGATTGCACGACAAATATATCCTTCGCATCCCTCTAGCAACCCGTCAGACGAGTATGCAATCCCACTAGATTTCCCGCTAGCCGCTAAGTCAGTGTTTTACCAACTGTAATACAAACAAAACTTCCAGATTTAGCGGGAAAATCGCTAAATTGGCAACACTGGTCAACTGAACTGGAATTTCGTCACTTTCGTGCCAGTCGACGTCACTCCGATGCTCCACCCTGTGACAGCTTGGAGCTGTTTTAGAAGGAAGTGATCCGACTTGGTATTAGTAGACAGGGGTTCTACGATATAATAGCAAGAATAAAGAATTTTGTTCAAGTAAAGCACAATAGACTGATTTCCTACAAATTGGTTGTCGTAAAAGAATTAAAAATTCAAATTTGACAAGTACCTCATACCTCAAAGAGATAGAATTTAAAGCCGTTGAGAATATATTGCCCACTTTAATAAGATCGAGGTTCTCGGCTTAAAATTTAAATTATTTAGGATAAAAATTTAACAGTGTTCTTCCGAATTAGGGTAAGGTAATAGCTGCTTGGACTGGATGCATGTTGTGGATATCTCATCACTGACAGAATAGCATTTAACCAGTCCTTAACCAGCCTCTATGTAATTAAATGGATTAACACGTGAGTAGTTTTCATTATTCATCTGAATTTTCTTGTCGAGGATTGTGATTGGATGGGAATATAATTTTCCATACTTGTAAATTTAAACTACATCACGGTAACAACCATGTAATGTAACCCTGATCGCTTAAATTATCTCATTTAATATTACTGCCGTGATTATAGCACTCAAGTAGTATAGTGCCGAAGAGTAAAGAAGACCACTGAAATAGGTAAAATGCCCAGAAGTCTCTAGCAGTTTGCATTCAACACTTTAGCCTTGAACAGTAAATTAACAGTGAAAGCATAAGAGAAAATGGTTTCTGGGAACCTACGACCCCTCCTGACTGAGCTCTGTATTATGGAGGGGCTTTCTCATGGGTAGCGACGCGTAATTTGTGTGTCTGCCGCCAGGGCGGCGCTGTTGTGGTGTCTGCCATGTTACACCACGTCTGATGCCCGCGATTTATGTACTGAGCTGATCTGTGGGTTTTTGTAAGTACAGTAGCCGATGATTCCGGAAAATATAGTGCCATCCTCCACTGTGCTTTTTACGGATGCAAAAATGGGCAAAGGAATTAATTGAAGAGAGATGTCATTACATTTCACAAGTAAGAAATATATCTTGTTGCTAATTTTATAAGATTACTGCCCCCTGCAGAGGGGCGGGAAGATTCTTCCCCAGTATCCCTGCATGTATGAGGCGACAAAAAAGGGCCTGTTCATCTCGTCTTTCCCTCCATGTTTTCTTCTGTTCACACTCACTTGTAGATATTTCCATGTTTCTTCCCGCCTTTATCAGTTTGGACATTCGGTTTCATGGCATGGATAGTCTACGGACTTCACACACTAATTCAGCACCATTACGTCGATGTAAAACAGCTTCAACATCACTATCACTTCAACGTGAATACCACACTATCTTTTCCCTTTCTGTCATTACTTTTCTCTTTGTTAGTGCCTTAGAGGGTAAGTTCTGCACTGCAGCAACCTGTGGCGTTGTTTTATACTCTTGGCTAAGCTAAATGTACCTCGTATGGTTCGTTGAACTAGGCAAGGGGAAAAAAAAATCCATGAATGTTTTTGTATTATAATCGACGAGTGTTTTAATATGGCGGCCAAAGTCACACGCTCGCAGCGGAGATATCTCCTCCATACTCTAGAGCTCAGTGCCCTCAGTGCCCTGAATAACTCACGCCTGAGAGTTAAGTTCTGAGTCAACATAGCACCAGTACACGATGCAGTTTTGTTATTGACCCTGGGTACACTGGAGTAACGATTTTTTTTTTTTTCGGTTACCTTATTTGTAGCCAGACTGTATATGGCTACAGTAGTAACATATCAGGATAACACAGCGATTGCATTAATAGTGTCACTGCAGAATTATACTTTTAGCAATTAATTGCAAGATACAGTCCCTATAGCTTGTCCTCCATCTCTCGCTATATCCCCTTTATGCAGTTCCTCATTTCTTACGTAGAAGATATCGCAAAAGTCGGCTCACTCTCCATTCTTGTTTCTTTTTTTTTTTTTTTTTTTACATTTTTTGTTCTATGTTTAGCATAAGAAAAACGAAAGTTATCTGAAGCATGGATGGTATTATTTTTTTTTCTAGTGTTATGAATGGCTCAGGATTGACGGCGTGTTCATTACCTAAGTTTAGTGATTTTGACAGGTTAGTTCAGAAAACTGCAATAGGAGAGGGCCTCAGGGTGTTTGTCTTGTTTTCCCTGACATTAGTAAATAACTTAGCATGCCTGGCATACGTTATAAAGAAACCTTCTATAAATAAACAAATACAAAGGAGTCGGGATAACCAGTCATCCCGGGTGTAAATAAACTCATTACTCTGTGGTTTTAAACTACAGAGTATTAAAAATAAGATTCTAAAAAAAAATCAATCCGAGTGGATGAAAAAGTACTACAGGATGCGGCCTCATAGTCTCCCCCATCCCCTTCCGGCGGTGTGGCTTCTTGTGGTGTCAACTTGCAGACTCGTTGCGAGCAAATAGCAACAACAGCAGCTTGGAGAGACCCGGCACCTGTCTCTCCACCACCAACACCACCACCACCAGTACCACCACCACAACTACCACCAGTACCTCCAACAAGCCTCTCCCGCCACCCAAACCTCCAAATCTGATGCTCACCCGTCCGTCTCTCTCCCTACAGAATTCTACAGGTACTGGCCGCCCAATATCCCCCCTCCAGCCAAGCACGAGGCCAAAATATATATCTTTGACCTGTAGATATGTTTTGGGTGTCACTTTCCCCAGTCACTACCTCCCCCCCCCTCCACCAACTTACCTTCTCCCAGCCTCCCTCCCTCCCCCTCCCCTTTGCACCGGCCACCAGTTTGACTACACTTGGTGATGGTTGGGTTTGTTAGATGATGGTGATGCATTGACTTCTTTACTCATGTTTCTCTCACTCACTTTCATATTCTTCGCTCACTTTTCACCGTCTCACCTTCGCCCGTCCAAACTGCCTTAACCGTCTTTTCCTGCTCGTTACCGTATCCCTACTCTTTAAATTCTGCTGCTAACCCACCTTATTTTTCCCTACCTATTTGTAAGATCTTTACAACGACAACCTCGCATACCCAACCATTTCAACCCACCACCACGACCCACTTCAGTTGCCCCCAGTTTCAACCCCACTACCACTACTACCACCACCACCAATTGTACCCCACCCATTGCCACCCAGCTATCTTGCAGTCTCAGATCGTCACCATCACCACCACCGACTGTACCCCACCCACTGTCACCCATTTCAGCCCACCACACCACCCGTTGTCACCCATTTCAGTTGCCCCCAGCTTCAACCCCACCACCACCACCTATTGTTCCCCATCTGTTGTGACTCATTGCAACCCACCATCACCACCCATTATCACCCATTTCAGTTGCCTCCAGTTTCACCCCCATAACTACCACCACCACCATCTATTGTAACCCACCTATTGTCACCTAGCTGCCTTCCAGTTTCAGCCGATCACCATCACCACCACCGTGTGTACCCCACCCATTTTCACCCATTTCAGCTACCCCCAGTTGCAACCCACCACAACCCATTGTGTTCTGCCCATTGTCACCCCATTTCAGGTATTCCCAGTTTCAACCCAGCATCACCATCACCACCCATTGCCCCCTACCCACTACCACCCATTTCAGCAGTTCCCAGTTTCAACCCACCATCACCACCACCACCCAGTGTCCCCCACCCACTGCCACCCATTTCAGCTGCCCCCGGTTTCAGCCGGGTACTATCACCATCACCCATTGTCACCTATTTCACCACCACCACCATTTATTGTTGATCATTTCAGGTGCTGCCACCTATCCACCCTGAACATAATCCAGTGCCATTCACTTTCACCCTCAGCAGCATCACCTTTTCACCACCTATCGCCCACTCTCACCCGTCTACCTGCATAATCACTCACCTCACCCTGAACAGCAGTTGACGACATGCACCACCCACCCGCACCCACCAATATCCACACCATCCAGTACAATATCATCCCACCCACTACCGCTTTACCAACCCATTCATTGCCGCATCACCGCCCAATCCATTGTCACCACTACTACTCCATTTACTACCACCACCAGCACTCCATCTACTGTTACCACCATCAGCACTCCATCTACTGTTACCACCACCGCCACTCCATCTACTATTACCACCACCACCACCCCATCAACTATCACACTACCACCACCCCATCCCATCCACTGCCACACTCCTCGTCCACTATTTCACCATCACCCTCCACTACCACACCACCACCGTCCATTACTACACCATCACCACCATCTCATCCATTATCACACCGCCACCTCATCCACTGCCACACCACCCCATCCACTACCAGCTATCCACTACCACCCCATTCACCATCACCTCATCCACTACCACGGCACAACCTCGTCCACTAGCTACCGCTCCCAGTACCACACCACCACCCCATCTATGCACTACCACACCACCACCCCATGCACTACCACACAACCACCCACAGCCATTACAACACCCCCACCACATTACCACACCACCGCTCTTTCCGCACGACCCCATCCACTATCACACGACTCCATCCAGTGCTTCACCACCCCATTCACTACCACCATTGCGAATTACCACACCACCACCACCACATCCCTTTCGTTGTCACCACCACCCATCTATCTCAACCACCCCGCTTTTTAAGGGCATTGTTGGTGGAGGCCAGTAAACTTTCTTAGACTATTAGTACAGACCACACAGCTTCGAGTCCTCACAAGAAATGAAGTAGGTTGATACAAAAATTTCGTCATTGTTACGTGCGACGAAATTTTGACTTTGCTTCATTTTCCTGTGTGATTCTTGAAGCTTCGTTCTTTCACTCTCTTACAACGCTTATTATTCACAAATGTACATACGCATTTATGCTGCATTTATGTTACAGGCACTACGCTGAAACTAGCCAAGTGAGATTTGTACAAACGCTTGCTCACCCATGTACACACAAGAGGCTGAATTGCAAAATATGTGATTATGCACACCTCCAAATAGCGCACATATAGTGTACATAGTACCTCAAGGGACATTTCAGGCTGTATTCTAAATCGCTTCGGAAAATGTAACACCTCTTCCTTTAGCGATTTACTGTGAATATTACGGCTCTTGTGTTATTTATGCATACTATATTAAAACGATAAAAATAACACAGAAGAGAATATTAAGGTGGTATTTGCAAAATAAATCGCTGAGGAAAAGTTGCTACGAAGGCTTCTATGCTACGTAGAATACAACTCAGACTGAAACTAGGCTGATAATAGTGGTGTAGATTCGTGAATATCGGCCCTCAGATCAGAGTCTCTAGTGCGATGTTAAATGCATGTATTTTTACTAGACATATTAGCAAGCTCGACTTTCCCTCACAGAGTGTAGTCTCATTCTTCTAGCGTACTGATGAAATTATTCTAAAATTATTTTAACGCTTATATACTCTTCTTATACTGTCGGAATCCCTGTTGTTGTGTAGATTCAGCACTTTGCAAAGACAGTTACCGTAGTAGCTATGCAGTACAAAGTTTTCTTAGCAAGTTATAATTAGCAGATTGTTTTTCAGATTTACCGCAGTGTATGATGTAATTACTGAACACAGGTCAGTTGTATCAGTAGTTCATTAAAAGGTAGGTGAGCATATACGAGTGGATTATTTAGTTTTCTCAAGGCTTTGATTTCTTTCAACGTTATTTTCTAGTTACGTTAGTGAAAAATGTATTCAACACAGCTTCTGCGTCGACAAAGAGGTGATGGGGAGTTTTGTGTTTATGTTTTCCATGTTACATTCAGAAGTCATGATCGAAGTGAGTACTTAATATTCGACTTGTTTCTGATTTCAGCTTCTTTAGGGTGTGGTATCTGATTGGTGTGAATGTTATAGTTGTCAAGAGTATTATTTACAATTTCCAGTACAATGTGTAATATGCTGCATCTATCGTATGTAACCCATACATGTTTTAATGGTATAATTGTAAACTTATTACACAATGCTCAACAAATTGTCATGGACAAGACCTTGGTAAATGATATAGTCAACTGAAATGGGCAGACAAGAGCATGAATATTTTAAGATAGCTACAGTTATGTGACTAGTCATAGTACTAAATACACATTTCTGTATAAAACAAACATTATGATTCATTAAAATGATTTTATCACTGATGCGGCCCAGGCTTATCTGGATGTAAATCCAGTGGACTGTATGCTGAAGCTGTATTTCTTCTGCAGTCCACAACTATCCTTATGAAGGGGTGGGAAGGGGGTTGAGGGTTGGCTGCGGAGCCGCCCGATTTTGGTGCCAACGCGTGAATGCGTCCCCAGTACCATGATGGTATTAATAACCCATAATGTATCTAGTTAGCAACCAAGCGATCCTGCCAAGAGATATCCTGAAGAGGGAAAGTGACGATTGAAATTATGTTATTTATTTATTTTTTTCCTACTGCCACGATCAGTAAACAGAATATCCCGTGCCAGTCGCCTTGAGAGTATATTAATATAAATTCAGTTATTTACTGTATAAGCAGCTAACAGTTGATGTACTATGTGGATGGAATATTCATTCATTCGGCGAACTTGTGATGCCATCGCGAAATTAAGGAGTCCTGATTTTAGCTTCATTTTTATTAATTTTCTTTAGAAGGGACAGGTTCTGCAGATAGTGGGCCTGCATTAAAATAATCTGTGTTCTCAGTACAACTTCTGTTTGTTAATCACCAATTTATACCTTATGTGAAAATTACATCCATCCTTTTTATCACAGTACAGTGTTTTCGAGCTGGTTCAAGTCTGTCCCTCCCACGGCGAACGTCTGGTTAGTACGTGTACATATATAACGTTTGATAGTTATTAATAGCATAGCCACAGAGTAGATATAGAAAAAAAGGCAGTGTTGCCATTGGCATAATTATAATTATTTTTTTGTTTACTGAACTTGGTTTTCGGCCTCCCAGTTTGCCTAGTAAGCTCAGACCGTTATGATGGGCGAGACTGGAAAGCATGACTTGAGATTATTCTTGCCTCGTTATGTTACATTCACGTAGAGTAAGTTAAAGGTTGTAGTAGCTACATTGCTTGGAACTCTTAGTTTGTGTGAATTAAGTGCTGAAATGAATTTGAATACCTGAGTACAGTGTTATGTTCCTGGAACACATTTGCACTTACTACTAGTACAGTCTGTTATACTAGAATTTTTCTGGTCTAATGGGGTTCTTTCAAACAGGGAGGAACACCAAAGTAGGTTTCAACACACCTTAAGAGTACATGGTAGAAACAGAAACTCCAGATGGCAAGGCAAAAGATTTATTTCACTAGCCCCCATATACAGCTTTACATCCAAGATTGTGAGATATATCTATAGGAAATGGTCAGTTAGGGTGAAGGGGAATTGGGAGGGGAGATCTGGTGGGAGGTGTCCCGGATATTGCACTTACAGTCACCGCTGGAATACTCCCTGGAAAAGGAAGGGGGCTGGGGATTGGCTCCATGTTTGTAACGGGTGTTGTAGTGTAGTGGATCAGTGACGATAGGGCTAAGGGGGAGATAGGTTACAACCCAGGCTCCGGAAGGTTGAGGTCCAATGTCTGGCTCCTCTCTGTCTTAGCCTGGTGATAGGGTTGTGTAGTTTGTGCCCAGAGTGGGTCTAGCGTTGAAGTTAGAAGGGACTCTGAGACAGTTGGGACAACAAGTTATGTTACAAAGCCTGGGATTCCTTTTCCAGAGGTAGGAGGGCACTCTATCTGTGGGAGTAGATGTGTATGTGTGTGGGTGGGGGGGGGGGGGACTTCAGCGTCAGCGTCATGGGGAAGCCTGCTGGACTCTGGGGAGTGTGTGGTCTGGAACTACTCCTGCATTGCCAAGCCGCTTCTAGCAAGCATACTGGAACACTGCAACTCTTTCTTCGTTGCCAAGCTGCCTCTAGCAAGCTCGATTGTGCCACATCTAGCGAGCACACTGAAACTCCTTCCTCGTTGCCAAGCTGCCTCTGGCAAGCTTGGTTGTGCTGCATCTAGCAAGCACAATGGAACTCCTGCATCGTCAAGTCACCTCTAGCAAGCTCGTTTGTGCTCCCTCTAGCAAGCACTAAGTTAACACCTAGGCTGCTGAGAGCTCTGAGCTAAGTCATGCCCTGGTGCGGCTATTTTCCGTTAACATTCGTTAAGAACCTTCTGAGAGGTTTGTAGCAGTCTGTTGACTGGTCCTTCTCAGATACTTGCAGTAGCCAAGGGGTAATGAGCCCTCGTTGTTGTTGATATTGGTGACTCAGTTTGCGATGGGGACAGTGTGGTAGTTCCGGGCTAGAGGAACTTCTGGCTGCGGGATACACCACCTCCCTGTGTCCTTCTTGGACAGACACTCGTATTAGCTACTGCGATTCGGTGGTGGTTTCTCCAGGTGCATACATTTTCTACTGCTGCCCTTGGAGCTGAGTCTGCAGTAGATCTTTCGGCCTGTTGGGTTAGAGCTCCAGGTATTTTACCATCCTCGCTGTCCTGTAAGCCACGTCCTCGTGGCATGAGGTCGAATATTTGTTCTCAGCTAGTGATGGTGCTTAGTTTGAGCTTGTGGAGGAGGTGGTACCTGTGGTGGGGTTGCTTGTCAGGTTCCCTGGTGGGGTCTTTGACAAGGATCAAGGAGCTGGGGTGGGGATAGCTGGTTAGCAACCAGGGCAAGTGTTGGGGTATCTGATTTCTTCTTTATTGCCCATCCTTTGTGACCCAGAAGGCATTTTGGATGAACATGCTGGCTTAGTTTGGCTGTGGCTGGGGAGAGGAGATGGCAGCGATGATAGCAGCTGTAGTCGTGACAGGGAGACGGTTGGTGACCTTTGACCTGGTGGTTGGCTTGTTGTATGTGAAAGCGGACACAAAAGTTCTGCTGTGAGGGGGAAGAGGTTTGGGCACAGTAGGGTGGGTAGGAGAGTGTGTTTGTCAGGGATTGGTTTTTGGGGGGTGATGGTGTTGTGCAGGTTGGGGGAGTGGCAGTGGGGGTTGGTAGGGATTCTGGGGTTGGGGTTCCATTGTGGGGTGGTGGTGTTGTGGGGCTGTATCTGTCTGGGGCCGTGATTGTCAGCCTGATCTGGTGCGACTCTGTTGGTTGATCAAGCGGGAGAAAGAGGACTTGGACCTGGAGGTTGAGTTTGGGCTATGGGGGGTAGAGAGACAGGATTGAGGAAGGACGTGGGGGTTATGAGGAAGTTGTTGAAACGGAACTTTTGGTGAGGGAGGGGAGAGAATCCCTGGATAGAGCACAGAGCTGGGTGGAATGGTGGTGTGCTGCGACAGGGATGATACAGAGCTGGAGGGGTTGGGAGAGGGGTGGGATACTGGGATGGTTGGCAGGGAGTGCTGGGCTGGGGATCTGGTGGTGGTTAGTGTGGGTGAGTTGCTGGGGTTTGGGGGAATAAAGGAACTGGTTGGGGATAAGGTAGAGGTAATCAGGAACCCCGGTGGCCAGTGGGGTTGTAGGACTAGGCGTCGGTGGGGCAAAGAGGAGGCAGGGAGTGAGGTGGTGGTAGTGGTTCTAGCCAAGGGGGGGAGGGGTGAAAAGTTGAGGGGTGGTGTGGGGATCAGTGTCAGTTGGCGACGGGGTTGGGTGACAAACAGGGTTTTTATTTCGTTAGTGTAGGTCTGGTCGTTCAGGGGTGAGTTGTATCGTCATACATGCCTGTTGCGGCAGACCCTGATTTCACCATGAAAGTCAACAACAACCTGGTAACAATTTGGCAGGCATTTAATTTTGAAAGGGTCTAAGAATATGGTTTGTAGTTTGTGGTCAAGGGGCAGCCTAGCAACCATGACTCTGGCTTACCTGGTAGGATTTGTCCGGTCTCGTCCTTCAGTAGTTCCTGGCAGGATTGCACGTGGCGGAGCCATTTCTTAAGGTGCGAGAGCAGATCTTGGGTGGTGGAGCTAAGTGCTAGAATGGAAGTAACAGTGGAAGCTCTCCAAAGACATGTTTGTGGGGCATGATACTTCCCATGGGGGGCAGGTGTTCATCCTCCATTGTATGATTTTTACTTGGGAGGGCCAGTCTCGGTATCCAGGACGACTAGCTGGGTCCAAAGTTGGTTCATAAGGCTACGGTGGCTTATCTCTCATATGGTGCTTCCCTGGGGGTGGTAAGGGGAGGAGTGGGAGAAGTGGTACCCGAATAGATGGGACAGTCGTTTCCAGACTTGGCCTGAGAATTCTGGGGCGTTACCCGAATGGAGGGCCTGTGGAAGGCCGAAGCAGGAAAATACCTCAGTGATGAGAGCCACTGCGACTGCAGTAGCAGAGTTTGACTTGGCAGAGCAGGCAGTTAGAAATTTGGAATAGGTGTCTACAAAGGTAACTACAAATCAGACCGCGGTCCTTGATGGAGAAGGGCCTGTGACGTCCACGGCCAGCAATTGGGTGGCTGTTAAGTGCCCTGTGGGTCCCGGGGTTCGGGAGATGTCCTTCCTCAGTGCACGGGCCTGACAGGCTTCTGTGACTCGTTTGGCAGTGGCCGAAGGGTGTGGCATCCAATAGATGTCCCTGAAGGTTTATAACAACTTCTGCTGCCCGAGGTGGATCCTGTTCCCATGGTGAAGGTGGGTCAGGAGGTTATCCAACTTTATGACAATATGGCCAGAAGGGGTATAGAGGTGGTCTCCTACCCTTGCGAGCTTGTTAAAGATATGGTTGGGCAGCCACGCCGGTTTTTGGCTAGTCTCCAATTGTCGCATTAGGGTGTTCTGTGGTGCATGGCGTCCTGTTTTCTGTGTTGCAAGGAGCAAATTATGGGGAAACCTTGATAAGGCGTCGGCGTTAGTGTGGAGTTTGCCAGAGTGGTATGAAATGTCATAATGGAACTCCTCCAAAGTTTCTTTCCACCATACTGAGAGGGCGTTGGTAGTCTTGGACCATTGCAGCCACTGTAGAGATTGGTGGTCGGTGATGTTGGTGATTGAGGTGCCCAGCAGGTACACGCGGAAGAGCTTCAGTGGCCAGATCATGCCAAGGCACTTACGTTTCATGGCGACGTAGTTGACTTAGGATGGCATCTGTGTCCTACTGGTGCATGCTGTAATGTAATCCTTGCTCTCCCACCCAAACTTGCGCGAGGACAGCGCCGATCCCATCTAGGGAGACCGGTGTATAGTCGGAAAGTCTGGATATAATCCAGGAAGGCGACTATCCGTGTGGTAGCAAGGTGGTACTTGAGTGCCTCAAAAGCTTCCAATTTTGGGGTAGTCCATTGGAAGGCCTCTCCCTTCTTCGTCATGTCGTGTAGGGATTTTGTGATGGAGGCAAAATTTTGAACGAATCTCTGGTAGTAGGAGGTGAGGCTGAGGAAGGCACGGACTCCTTTGATGTTTGTGGGTGGGGGAATTTCTGCAATGGCTAGCAGCTTTTCAGGATCTGGGGCGAGTCCTTTGCATGAGATGACATGGCCTAGGGAAGCGACAGACTCTCATGCCAGGGCACATTTAGATGGTTTAAGACCCACTGCCTGTATGCGATGCAGCACCTGCCCCAAGCAGTCGAGGTGTTCCTTCCAGGTGCGACCGAATACAGTCACGTCATTCAGGTATGCGAGGCATGTCTCCCAGGTGAGCTCTCACAGGACCGACTCCATGAGGTGGGAGAAGGTGGCCAGCCCATTGCACAGGCCAATGGGGACATTGAATTCGTACAGTTGGCCGCCGCTTGTGACGAAGGCAGTTTTGTTACAGTGTTCTGACTGGATGGGTACCTGCCAGTAGCCCGACAGCAAGTCTGGGGTGGAGAACTACCTTGCACCATATAGAGGGTCTAAGGAGTTGTCGATACGAGGAAGTGGCGTGGCATCTTTAATAGGTTCATCATTAAACTGGCAGTAGTCGGAGCAGAACCTTGTAGATCCATCTTTCTTCTTTACTAGGAGTACGGGGGAAGATCAGGGGCTGTTGGAGGGTGCTCTTATCCCTACCTCGAGCATTTCTTGGACCTAGCGGTCTTCCTCTTGGTATTGCACTGGGTTTTTCCAGCATGATGGCTGGTGTATGGGGGTCCCGTAGTGTGAATGGGGTGGTGTAAGATCTTGGTCCAGCCCAGATCTCCCGGATGCGAGGCGAAGACCTCCTGGTATCAGAGGAGTAGTTGCTCCAGGTCCTGTTGGTACTGTGGGGGAAGGTGAGAGAGAATATTGGGCAAGGAGGGGGTGCTGGAGTCGGGCGTGTCCGTCGTGCCCAGTGGTTCTGAGAGGGCGTTGAACATCTCCAGTTCTCCCACTACTAGGCCCTTGGAGAGAATGAAGGGTTCGTTGGAGACATTTATGACTGACAGCGTTGAGGTGAGAGGGAACAATGGCTAGGGAAATCAAGCAGGTAGTGGCAAATGGTAGGTCCGTTTGTGGGGAGAAGAGCAGGGGTTGCTGGGCCGATGTATTCAGCAGTACTCCGGCCTGGCATGGTGGTGGGTTTTTGTTTTGTGACGGTCTGTACCACCATGTGCAGGCCAGCTGTGTGCAGGCGGCCCCGAAATTGGAGTCACCTCTGCTGGCAGTCTGTGGTGGCTCCCAGTTTTTGTAGTAGGTCCAGCCTCACACAGTTTGCAATGGGGGCGGTGTGGCAGTTCTGGGCTAGAGGGACTTCCAGCCATGGGATACACCGGCTTCCTGTGCCCTTCTTGGGCAGTCACTTGTATTCCCGCGATTCAGTGGGCGCGCATATTTTCTGTGGCTGCCTTTTGAGTCCCAGGTATTTTACAGTCCCTGAAAAGTAAAGATGCTTTTTGCCAGTGCCACTGCTGTTGATGCAATGACTGACAAATGTTGAAATTTGTAATGTTTGAGGTAAGCAGTCAGACTCATAGATTTTCATCAGAACACACAGTTGTTTTGGATAAAAATGTGAGTCCAGACTCTGCGAGTCATTCCACAAGTTTGTTGTTTATTTGCATCTTGGGTATCACATGGTACCTCGTATGAGGTTTAAACGAGAGTACTGTGTGACACCCCTTGGGTATCACACGTTACCTTGTATGAGGTTGTTGAGGAAAAGTTCCATGAAACCAGGAACGGACCTTATCACACACATTTCCTCGTATTGTCGGCGACAACACACTTCTCACACTGTTGCCAATGCCCTTCTTGTATGCAGTCAAGTTCACTGGAGAATGAGATCACCTACTCAGTAGAGAAGGAGAAGCAGCATTGTAAACAAACAGATGGAATCATCCAGGGACCCAGTTGGTTAAAATGGCTTTCTCAGAGTATCTAGAAGTAGTGTTGATCCTGAAGATATCGTATTCTATAGAGGTACTGCTGTCCTGTGTTGTTTGCCTCACGTGGTGCGTCTGGCAGCCGAGGTTCGAAAATGTAAAAACATAATTATTTAATTGACATCATCACAGTTTTCATCAGTGCATGAAATATTTACTCTTTAAGGCATACTTAATGATTCATATTTATTTTAAAATATTAAATTTTCTATGATATGTTACACATTCTGTGCTAAAACACGAAACAAGGGTTGGTCACACTATTGTGTACCTTGTATGATGGGCGGGAATCCATCCAAACGGATTCTAACCTTGCCGAAGATACCGTCGACATTTACCACGTTATCGTGCCGATTTACTGTTGTTTCCTCAGCAAACCTTATATGAGGTACCATGTGATACCCTTGGTCCTCCCACTTCTGAAGAACATGATTTGCAGCAGCTTATGTGGATGTGTTCTTCAACACCAGAAACCAAAGAGTGTATGTTTTGACCTATTAGGAGTTTTTAAAAATGTAAAGGAACTTCATAATAAAGTACGAGAGAAAAAATAAATACTGAATTACCAGAAAATATGAAAGCTTTGCATGGAGGGACACCTTAGTGAAGTATGGTAATGAAGCACAAGAGTTTTGTTTACAATAGGGGTGCTTTCAAAGCTAGTATTCCGCTAGATGGCTCTTCAGTTTGGTCAAACACATTCTCCGCGCTGTTTAAAAAGCATATTTTTCTTTCCTAAATATCTACACTCTTGTGTGAAACTGTGAATCATAGTAATGTCATATACTGTAATACTGTATAAAGAATACAAATAGAACACGTATATATAATGTAGAGTGAATTGTTTATATTTATCATAAATGGAAATTAAACTATCATTGATGGCACGTGATGACAACCCACCCTTTCAGTGTTCCTATATTATTTAATTTCTGCTACATTTAGTGCAAGTTTGGTTCTAATACATAGTTTGTTCAGACTGTAAATTATGCCTAGTGGGTATTTTTACTCATTCAGTCTCTGTGTGGGCATAAATTTAATGTTGAGTAGGTACTAGGACTCAACATTTTGCCCACTTCCTTCACGCACGCGCACTGCAAGACAGTCCTGTTTTCAATTTTTTTCCCACGAGAGATTTGTTTTTAAAACAAACGCACGAGGACTAATGCTTAAAATAATACAATTTAGACTACTTGTGGTCTGGTTAGGCTAGATGAAGTAAGGCACTGTAATTGTTTTGGAGGGTATGGGGGGCAACACGGGACTGCCTTGTGGTGCGCATGCATGAAAGGGAGTGAGCTAAATGTTGAGTCCCAGTATTTACTTAACATTAAATTTCTGCCCACTTAGAGACTGAATTAGGCAAAGTACCCACAAGACGTAATTTACAGTCTGAATAAACTGTGTATTAAGAACCATACTTGTACTAAATGTAGCAGAAATTAAATAATATAGGACCACTGAAAGGGCGGGTTGCCATCTCATGCCATCAATGATATTTGGGAGACATGTTATGTGCCGGAGGTGGGGCTGGAGTTAGCTCGGTTGCTAGGGTGAGAAGCGGTTGGAAGAAGTTCAGGGAGCTGTTGCCTCTCCTGACATTGAGAGGACTCTCCTTACGTGCTGAGGGGTCTTTGTATGCAGCATGTATTAGGAGTGTGATGCTGTTTGGTAGTGAGACCTGGGCAGTAAAGGAAGAGGATATTCGCAGGTTTAAACGTACAGAAATGACAATAATTAGGTGGATGTTCTGTGAATCCCTGCGTGCAAGGCCTGGGGGGGCTGGGTTTACGATGGAAGAGTTGAGAGGTAGGATGGGACTGGAGAGTATTGGTGTTGTGATGAGGAGAGGTAGGGTGAGGTGGTTTGGACATGTGGAGAGGATGGGGGATGATAATTGGGTACAGAGGGTGAAAGGTGTTAATACTGGGGGAGGGGTAGACCGAGAAAGACACGGGACGAGGTCATTAAGTGTGACTTAAGGGTTGAGGGACTGAACAGGGAGGCTGCCAGGGATCGAGCAGCGTGGAGAGCCGCCATTAGGTGACCAAGGCCGACGCATGCAAGCATGTTGGAGCCTTCAAAAATGAAAACGATAAATATGAACAATTCACTCTACGTTATATATATGTGTTCTGTTTGTACATTACGTTATATGACATTACTATGATTCACAATTTCACACAACAGTGTAGATATTTAACAAAGAAAAATATGCTTTTTAAACAGCACGGAGAATGTGTTTGTCCTAATCGAAGAGCCATCTAGCAGAATGCTAGGCTTTTCAGAAGCACCCCATTGAATAACTTCTTTGGCAACCTTAAGCTCCTACTGAGAAAGCCATGAGCACAAATTTATCTATAAAGCAGTGCAGGGGGAAGTTCTTAAATGGAGAAGTGAAGATAATCTTTTCACCATGATGACATCTATTAAACTTTAGTTTGCATCCAACAGACCATAATATTCAGATTAGGAGAATTCCGTCTGATTGGAAGGGTTAATAAAGATAACTGTAAATGTTACCCCTCCAGATATAAAAGTTTCTCTTAAGCTACAGAAAGTCATCTGGAAATATGAATTAAATATATTTATTGTCATTGCAGTGCATTAGTTAATAATCAGAAGGAAACTAGATTTTCGCATTGTAGGGCCATATGTTTACATGTTGAACGGTTTCATGATACCCAAGCCAGCCCCAAGTTCACCTTTTGAGGCAATTTTCAGGGATTTTTCCCAGGCCAATTACATACCTAATAATGACTTCATTATATATTAACAATGGAGGATTCCTCACCTTGACCTGAAGAGGTTGTGGGCTTGCTGGGGGGGGAGGGGGAGTGGGGTTCTGAGGCAGGGCAGAACTCCTACTGTTCCCCAGCATGGTCCTCGTGCCGGGCTGGCTCCATGGATCCTTATCTGAGGAAGTAGGTAAATCTTATACATCCATTGTCCTCTGTTGCAACTCTTCTGCCGCCTGCACAAACCCCTCCAAGGGAACCCACAGACATGGCATCTTCCTCCGGCTCTTTCTGCTCTGGCATCTGTCGAGGACGAAAGTACTGGGTGAGTAGAGTTTGGTGGCCATATTTTGTCTTAGCTCTTTGTACAGTCGCATTGCATGCAACACATTGTCCAGCATATCAGCCTTCCAAACCTCATCCACTTCATAAACCATGATGGCTTCCTTGAGCGCCTCTGCACCAGCCAAGATGTTATTTATGTGACCCATGGTCATAGCTGGTGCTGTGGTTTGTGCCTCAGCCTGACCCCACTGCTCCTCTGCCTCACGATGTCCCCTGTCAAGCTCTTCAGTGCGTTGCATGGCGTCCTCTGACGTCGTGTTGACCTCCATAACCTTGACCAAATCCTCCTCTTGCACCACCTCACAGCCTGGCATGGCTATGCACACTCATACCGCTTCCTGCTGCACAGCCTGTAGTGACTTCACCTCACGACCTCTAATGGCACACAATTCAGGTGCCAGCTTGCACCATGCATGATTTATTGTTGCCACAGACGCCTAATCCCACACCTTAATGTTCGTGATGACATTGCTCATGTAGTTTTTCCAAAAAAACGTTACAGTTAAAAGGCGACGCTGTGAAGTGTCAGACTGAGGCAAAAGAGAAGGACCGGGCACCGGTTCAGCTGGGTCAGGCTGAGGCGAATGAGAGGGAGCTGGCTGGGGATCTGCTGGGTCATCCAAAACCTCCTCATCAGATGCCTCCAAATCCTTGTCACCATCAAGCACTTCCTCCTGGAGATGTTCCTCCTCACAATTATCTGTGGCCTCCCTCAGATACTCAGACAAGATCGTCTCATAGTGGTAGTTCAAACAAGCTATCACTTCCTGGTCTAGGGGTTGCAGGAGGGAATTCGTCTTAGCTGGCAAAAACACTACCTGAACACTTTCATGTAAACCCTCCAAGTATACAGGGTGCCCTGGTGCATTATCAAGTCCCAACAAGATTTTAAATGGTATGCCCAACTCCTCACATCTTCTCTTTGCATCAGGAATAAAATATTTCTTATACCACCTGTTCAAGATATCCCTTATCATCCATCCTGTCTTTAATTTCTCCCAATAAACCCCGGACTCATGTGTTTCAACTGCTTAAAGCACCATGGTTTTTTTTACTTTACTTACAAGTAATGGTCTCATCTAATGCCCTGAAACATTGCAAGACAAAAGTAGAGTGATGCTTACCTTATCAACTTTCCTACCCCTGCCTTGCTAGTGTTCTTTCTAGAAATACGTAGTCCTTGGCATCCTCTTGTATCCCAGACCCATCTCTTCTGTGTTATAAATTTGCTCAGCAGTATAACCCCCATCCCTGATGATTCCCATTAGGACATCCACGAACGTCTCTGCTGCTCCAGCATCTGCTTATGCTTGTTCTCCTGTCACCAGTACTCTTCAGATCCTTCCTTTTTCTGAACTTGCCAAACCAACCACTCGACACCTTAAATCTGCCTTGGGGTTGGGACAGCTTATGTCAAGCAACAGCATACAGGTGGCAGGCCGTCCATGTGTTAATGGAGTCGACTGGAACTCCTTCCCCCTCCTTAAGGTTCAAGTACATGACCAGGAACCTCTCATCATTACAAGTGCAGGGTCAGATACTTGAATCCTCTGGTCCATGGGAGATCCCCTATAGGCCCGCAGGGTCTTCATAATGGCATCCTTCCTTCCCCATGATTGCACAAATTTTTGACTCATTGGCAACGGCACAGTTACGTTCTCCCCCCTCCTTCTGCTTGATGACATCAAGCTTCTGCTCCTGGGTCAGATTTTTTCGATGTCTTGCTGGGTCACGGTGTGGTGGCACGATCGGGCTGGATCAGGTGGCCCAAAAAAAGAACACAGATAAGACACAGCACATGTGGAGCCAGAGCGCAGGGCGAGTGTAGGCTCAAGTGAGGCAGGAATGCTCAGTGGACCATGACGACACCCCGCACAGACACATGCAGCCATACATCACAGGCAGATGCAACCTGCGCTGTGACTGATGCTGCCCACATTATATCCATTTTTCACTGCATTGCGACCAATTTTTTAGTTTAATGACTATTTAAACCATAAATTTGTAGCCTCATGCTGCATAACATAAGTTACAAACAAAACATGGTTTGCAACATATGACTATATAAAAGGAAGGATAAATATATTTAACATACTGTACTGTATGTACTTACTGTATTGTTTTGTAGAGAGGATGTAGGTGTATGCCGTGATTGTATAGTGGTTCCCCGAATAGCTTAAACTATTTGAGGTCAGACATGACATCCATAGGTGAATCTGTAGCACCACTGGAGTCATGTTGAGCTGCAGGTGAGCTGCTTGGTTCAGGAGGAAGTGGCTTGGCAGTGGTAGACTGGCTCATACCACTGGGGCCTGGTTCAGGAGAAGACGGCTGGGCAGTGCGTGGTTTAAAAAACTATCAATCTTAAGACTGGCGACCAGCCTGGTGCTACATTACAATAATTTTTGAATGGAGAAGCCGGAGCTGGTCATAATGCTCCTGAATATCCTTGTTGTTGCTGTTTGCCACAAATTGAAGTAGTGCATCTGCACATTCCCTGATCACAGACATCTTAACATTTGTTGGTGGCTCGACATCACTCTCCTCACTGTTGCTGGCTCAGTCGTTGCTGCCACTATCTGTTCCTCGGACAATATTTCATGCCCCTCTGCAGCTTCATTTTCTTATATCCACTCATGAATGTCATCTAGCGTAACTGCATTTTCCCCACCCCTGTGGAGAAGTGCATGGAAGTCTGATGTCTCGAACCCCTCAAAATCACAGTCATAATCTTTGTCCTTGAAGAGTTTTTACCATGCGTTGGTAAGCATGGAATGCTTAACGTCACCCCACACCTCAGCCAAGTTGTGGATGGCGGAGTGGATGTTGTATGATTGAATATTCTCCAGGGTTCTCTTCCCTCTTGTATCATCTCCCCTGTCAGCCTCAGTCTCCAACACAATCAGCACTTCGTCAAGATATTTTCTCTGGTACCTCCGCTTCAGTGAACTGATTACACCTTGATCCATTGGTTGGATCAATGAGGTGGTGTTTGGAGGTTAAAACATGCATTTTATCTTTCCACCAGCACTCTGCAAAACATCCTGGGTGGGGTGGGCAGGGGCATTGTCCATTAGCACTTCTGCAGGTGGGATTTTCAGCACCTTTTCCTGGTGGTTCCTTATTTCAGTCACCAGGTGATGAAGGAACCAGTCTTCACAAATCCAGTTGGTGAACCACACTTTGTTAGAACTGTGATAATGGACAGAAAGCTTGTTCATACATTCCTTTAGAGCCCTGGGTTTTGCAGACTTCTCCACAATTGCCAGTTTGAGCCTGTGTGTACCTGACGCATTTCCACCACATCACTGATAACCGTTCTTTATTAATCTTTTTACCTGGCACCTTATGCTCGTCCTTCCTTGCCTGGGTATTATTAGGCAAGGACCACCACATAACCCCAGTCTCAACCACATTGTAAATTTGACTCAGTGATGAATGTTCACGCTTAATAAGATCATCTAACTTCAATCTAAATGGTTCAACACTCTCAACATCGGCACTGGCAGCCTCGCCTGACACTTTCACATTATGGATGCCGTGGCGTTTCCTGAAACGCCACAGCCATCCATCACTTGCCTTAAAATCAGCGATACCCATGTGTGCTGCAAGCTTTGCAGCACTGAGCTAGCTCCACACCTCTCACTGAGACACCACAAGCCCGCTGTTGAACATACCATTTGTGCACAGCTGCATTTAAGTCAACACACTTTGAAGTTTTCATATGTTTTCTACCCGATCCAATCTTTGCCCCAGACACAGAAAACTTCACAATGTAACTCTGCAGCTTTTCTTTTGCTTTTCTGATGTCAGATACAGTCTGTTTTTTTACACCATACTCCTCACACACCATAGTGACAGACTTCCCAGCCTCAAGTTTCCTTATTAACTCAAGTTTTGGGGACATTGAGAGATGCACAGGCTTCTGTGTGCACTTGGTCACTTTCCTTGGGGTTGGTGATGCCATCCTGGAGTTATAAACTGCTCAGATAATGCTCAAATGTAAGGCCACTTTACACCGCGAGACAACAGTAAACAAATGACTGGCGCAAACGCGGCCACCTAGCGGGTGGCCTGGACTTTTACCAAGAAACAGAAGGGATCGCTGCGCACGGGAAGTTTGAAAATGTAAGTTTCAGTATTTCCAGTTTTTGTCCAGAAAATCCAATATCCGGGAAATA
>JAGKTI010006677.1:8647-25823 GCA_018397915.1 Birgus latro | reverse complement strand
AAAAAAAAGTGATCCACAGCACCCATGAAATTAATTCCCTCAGTATGAGAGGTCTTCTATATGGTAAAGGTAAATGTGGGGCAGACACAGTGAGGCAATTAGTCACAGTTTGCATCACCATTACTTAGGCCTTTGAGCCTGTGGTGAGTTGTTCACCTACCATCCAGGGACCCAAGCCATTGCATTTTCAAGATTACCACAGTTCCCTCTCCTAGGTATTATCTTGGGCATTAATTTGCCTGACAACCCACAAAGGGTGAATGGACACCCGAGTTACATAACACCAGCTGCCTGCACCAGGATTTGAATGCTGACACTTAGAAGTTTTTAATAGCAAGCATTGCTTACAACTTTGCCACTTGGTGAGGTCTCCCATAAACTGACTTCCTTGACATTAAATTGAAGGGGTTGAAAGATTGAAGCACATACAGTTCAGACCAGTAATTGCATCAGCGACACGTAAGAGACAACAGTTACTTTAAACTTTCTTACAACTGTAGGCCCTCTAGCAGCCAACTGTGATAGATATGAAGTAACCCAAACTGTGACTTAATATGCATAAAGAGGTTTGACCACAAGCATCTCAAATCAGTGGCATCGGTTTGTTTCCTCAAGACACATCAGTCCTTGTGACTGTAGCAACCTGCACTGAATCACATAGTTCACTCACCAACCTTCCCAATAATCTCAGGTCTTGGAGTACTCTTTTGTATATTTCACTCTTACTGGATATTACTCCCAGTGAAGACACATTTAGGAGTTATTGTACCGTGAATCCCTAGTAATCCGAAGTACAGTATATATACTAGGAAGGTCTATATAGAAGTGTAAACATGTATTAAGAGCATTCCTTGGGTTATGTTCCATATGTTTCCAAAGACTTTGATATGAAAAGGGAGATGCTGAAGACTGTTAGTGATACTGAACTGTAAATACTACTGTACATTTTCCCAGTTACTGATTGAACAAAAATTTAAGGTGTGCATCATATACCACAGTCAAAGTGAAAGTTTTTGGATGAACAAGACCAAGAAAATAGTAAGCTTATTTTGTGACCCCTTTATTAATGTCCTTTAGTTTATTTTTATTTTGTGTTGGGAAAGTGGCCAGAACACAAAAAGACAAAATAATCATTATATTGAAAAGGTTGCAAAAGAATTTCTAAACCCATGTTACAAGAGGTCCTTCCCAACTTGGAAATAAAAAAAATTATCTAAAAGTGGCCAAAATACAATACTGTATTGAAGTATTGTACAGAGTAAAAAATACCTGGGTCACTGTTGGGAAATAAACAAGTGGCATGTGTGACTGGTGATGACATGGCACACTGGCCCTTACAAGTACAGGTACAACACATCCTCCTATTGCTACATCAGTGTTTGAAAGTTTATACTTGTGTATGTTTACCTGTTGTGTGTTGTTAAAGACAATAGTGTACACCAGTGCATTATTTTTTCTTTTACTGAAAAGAATGAAGTTGTTCCATTTACTGTGTTGGTGTATATGCCACAAAAGTCAACAATAAAAGTCACATTTTATGTTTTATATGAAGGAACACTTCCTATAAACAGTGACAAGTGCAATGTCTCACTTCAGTGTGTCCCAGTTTCTAAACTGAAAATTTCCTTCCACAAGAACCTGGGCCTTCATATTAAGGAAAAATGTTGGCTTATTGATGAACCTAAATTAACTTTTTATTGACATAAGTTGGCATTAGTGTGTGGGTTAACTGTGAAGTCTTTTACCAGTGACATTGGTTACAGTGTGTTTTACTTTCTTAATTAAGAACCCCAGTCAGTTTGAAATATCTACCGAAGCTGTTTTTTAATATGGTACATGGTGTCCACATGTTACCTGAACTTTTACATTAATGAAAACTATTTTCAAGAAAACTGTATACTATACCATAGTTTAATTTGTTATTTTACCAGACTTGGATATAAGCTAGGAGCCTTTTTTGCGGAGAGTCCAGTAGTCCACTTACACATGAACAAATAGCACTGTACATCCTCACACATCATCCACACCTCTGGCACAGAGACACTTGTCCTGCAGGACTGGTATAATGCTGTTAGGATGGAGTTTGTACACTATGTTGGGATTCCCCCCCCCCTCAAGATTAACAGTGGAAGGAAAACAAATTAAATTAAAAAAATAATCCATCCACCAGATTTCAGGTGTCCTTCATTCACAAAAATAAGGGTGGATGGAAATAGGTGTGATATCTAATGTGCATGTAATGTGGTATAGACAGCTGGAGGTAGAGGTTTATGAGAGTATATGGCCTACTCTCTGTATTCATGAAAACACTGGAAAGGTTCAGCAGATGATCAGGAACAGGTCCTGAGGGCTGGTGATATGGAAGCTTCAGCACTCCATCACCAGCTTGCCATCCACCTCAGAAGTACTGCCCTGTTTGACTGGTGCTACAGTCTACTCCCAACACTGATAATGTCAAGAAAATTCAAATATTTTTGCTATTCCTTGGATATGGGGATATCAAGTAGCCATATGATTACACTTTTTAAGACTAATCCACCAATTCCTATCTTAATTCATTATATGACAGGGAAAGTTGAAATTTTAATTCAAACTCAAGCACTGTATTTTGAGCTTTTAATAAAGTATGGCTCAGATAACATAGGGAAAGCCAGTATTGCCAGTCCTGGTGTAATGGACAGATAATGTGCATATTTTATATTTGTATGTTCCTATTACATTACAATGCAGTTGTAGCACTGTTGCATAATCACTGATAGCTTAGGTGTGCTATAAGGTAATGTTCTGAAATATCTAGTTTTATAGAACCCAATTATATACCAAAGGCCAGAAGTGAGGGTTTACCAAACAAATTTAACAGAAGATAAACACAAATGGTAAACATATCAAATTATGAACCATGCACACTAATATATGTAAATAGTATAGCAATATTCTATATACTGTATATTATACTGACAGTTATTGTATTTTATCAAAGATGTAATTCAGTATTTGAAGTTTTATACACCATAACATATGGCCCTTCAGTCTTACTACTGCATTATTAAGGTATCCTTTGGCTGGTTTTGGGAATGGATACACAGAATGTTCATTACGTCATCTTCCGGACTTCCTTTCCCACCCTGGGGCAGGGTGAGGAGTAGCAATATCCAGACAACCCGAGTTTGCCCAGTCCAATGGGCCATGCTTCTATTCACTTATCATTCAAGCCCCCAGAATCCTGGCTCTATCTGATTTGCCAAAAACTTTCACCACATGATGTAGCTTCACATAAATGTATTCTTAACTCATTTCTTTAAAAATATACTATTCCAGTTTATCCAAGTACACTTTATAAAGGAATTCCCTCAAATGAGTCTGCTTCTGCTCTATAATATTATGCAAAAGCACATGATTCAAAATTAGATCTTGCAACCTAAGTCATGTTTATCATGAACCATAACTGTATATTCAATTGTTTACTCTTAAACAGTGCAATAAGCAGGATACAGGTGGAGAAGGCAGCAGGTGTGTCTGGGTTAACTGCTGAAATGTTGAAAGCCTCAGGAGATATAGGAGTGAGGTCAATCACTGACCTGATAAATATGATTATATATGAATATGTTGTCCCAGATGACTGGCTGAAAAGCATGTAGATGTGTACAGGGGGAAGGGTGATGCCCTGGAAAGAGGAAGTTATAGTGGCATAAAACTTTTAGACCAGATAATGAATGTAATGGTGAGAGTTCTAGAAGGTATGATTAGAGTGAATAGTGATGAGATACAGTTTGGGTTTATGCCTGGGAAGGGGATCACTGATGCCATATTCATTGTTTGACAGCTTCAAGAAAAATATTTTGGAAAGAAAAGGGAACTGTACTTTATTTTTGCTGATTTGGAGATGGCCTTTGACAGTCCCTAGAGAGGTGGTGATGTGGGCAATGTGAAGGCTTGGGATTGAGGAGTGGCTGGGTAGGGTGGTTATGGCCATGTATGTGGGTGCTCGCACCCAGGTAAGGGTGAATGAAGATTTGAGTGATGAGCTTTCCATGAATGTTGGTGTGTACCAGGGGTCAGTTTTGAGCCCCTTGTTCTTTATCGAGGTACTTAACCTGATAGCTGCAATGTACATCACATGAATACCGTGCGACTGCAACGTACATATGATCAAGCTCTCGTTTTTAAAAAGGTGCACAACATTTTTCACCCAACTGTCCATAAATAGCACTTGGCATCTCAGCCGAGCTATTCCTGCCACATTCCACACATCTCCTCACCACCCACACTCGTCAGTGTCTCCTGAGGAAGCATGGAGGGCAGAGGTCAGTCACCTTCGCGCCACCCACAACTGCCCACTTCTCATGATGCAAGACTTAAGATTATGTTCAGGAAAACAGCACCTAAGAAAAGGAAGCAAATAGTGGAGAAATCAAGCAGCAGTAGTGATGAAGAAATTGTGTCAAAGGTAAAAGAAAGTGGTAAAGGGAGAACAATTATAGCCTCAGGCATGAGGCCTACTGAGCCTCTGCTCCCTGTGGTGATATTCCCACCACATCCAAGCCTACCACACCAAACGAAGGTAAATAATGAGCTCGTATTTGGTTTTCCTATTCTTTTCCATGCACTCTTTTATTTATGAGCAAAAATTAAAAAAAAAAAAAATCCCTTTTTGCGCAATGGGGGATCGACCACGAAACCTTATGCCCCATTTAACAAGTTAAAGCCTCTCACGTGACTTCAGAAATGGACTCCCCAGGGAGATGTTGTGTGCTGATGATTTGGTGTTGACTGCAGAGAATGAAAGGGAGGCAGAAAGATTAAGGAAGTGAAGAGATGATATGGGGCACAAGGGCTTAAGAGTAAATGCAGATAAAACAAAAGTGATGGTACAGTATGTAGGGCTGGTGGCAGTACTGTCAAATAAGAGGAAGTGCAGCCATGTGCAACTTGCCACAAGGGTGTAGGAAGTAAATTCCATCTTTTGCAGTGTTTGTGATAAGTGGGTGCATAAAAGATATAGTGGTATTAGAGGCAGACTGAGAGAGAATGCTGACTTCATGTGTGTGATGTGTTGGGGAAAGCAGGTGGAGATTGTCAGGAATGAACATGCTGGTGAGTCTCCTGAGTGTGTGGAAGAATATTGTTATTTGGGAGATAAGTTATATGCTGAAGGTGAGGCTGGAGCTGGCTCTGTGGCTAGAGTGAGGAGTGGTTGGCAGAGAGCTGTTGCCTCTCCTGACACCAAGAGGGCTCTCCCTCCATGCTAAGAGATTTTTGTATGCAGCTTGTGTTAGAAGTGTAATGATGGTAGTGAGACCTAGGCAGCAAAGGAAGAGGATATTCACAGGCTCAAGCATACAGAAATGACAATGATTAGGTAGATGTGCAGTGCATCCCTGAGTGTGAGGCTTGGAGGGGCTAGGTTTACAATGGAAGAGTTGAGGGGTAGGATGGGATTGGGGTGTATTGGTGTTGTGATGAGGAGAGGTAGACTGAGATGGTTTGGGCATGTGGAGAGGATGGGGGACAATAACTGGATGCAGTAAGTGAGAAGCTTTAATGTTAGGGGTAGGGTTATGAGAGGTAGACCGAAAAAGACCTGGGACGAGGTCATCGAGTGTGACCTCAGGGATAAAGGACTGAAGAGGGAAGCTGCCAGAGATCGAGCAGCATGGACAGCCGCCATTATGTGACCAAGGCCGACGCACGCAAGCAAGTTGGAGCCTTCAAAAACGAAACACAAAATGTATGGTATGCCACTGCATATAAACTCAGTCTTGCACTGCACTACTAAATTTTAATCATCTAAGGAATCTTTATGTTTAGGAATGCAAGTACCAAATTCATGTCTGCAGACTAATGCAGTTCCCCTACTTCTTGGGAGGGCATAAAAATAAAACTGAAAATGAGAAAGGAAACCTTTCATTATGATGACTACATTTTTGTATTTTGTATTTTTGGTCTTGTGTTAAATGAGTTTGGGAGAGTGTGTAAGAAATGGAATTTAAAGGTGAATGTAGGTAAGAGTAAAGTGATGGTCTTTGAGAGATGAGATTGGATGGGGAGGATATGGAGAATGTGAGTGCATTTAAGTGCTTGGGTAGTGTGATGAGTAAGTTTAGAGGGTTAAGTGCTTGAAAGGGTGCAGAAGGGAAGAAAGGTTGCTGGTTCCTTGAAAGCAGTGATTAGAAACAGGGAAGTGATCATGGAGGTGAAAAAGCTACTACATGACAGTACGGCATTGTGATATCAACTTTTTGTTTTGTTTCTGAAGGCTCCAACATGCTTGCATGTGTCGGCCTCGGTCACCTAATGGCGACTCTCCACGCTGCTCGATCTCTGGCAGCCTCCCTGTTCAGTCCCTTAACCCTTAAGTCACATTTAATGACCTCGTCCCATGTCTTTCTCGGTCTACCCCTCCCCCAATATTAACACTTCTCACCCTCTGTACCCAATTATCATCCCCCATCCTCTCCACATGTCCAAACCACCTCAGCCTACCTCTCCTCATCACAACACCAATACACTCCAGTCCCATCCTACCCCTCAACTCTTCTATCGTAAACCCAGCCCTCCCAGGCCTTGCACGCAGGGACGCACTGCACATCCACCTAATCATTGTCATTTCTGTACGTTTAAACCTGCGAATATCCTCTTCCTTTACTGCCCAGGTCTCACTACCATACACCATCACACTCCTAACACATGCTGCATACAAAGACCCCTTAGCACGTAAGGAGAGTCCTCTCAATGTCAGGAGAGGCAACAGCTCCCTGGAAGTGAAGCTTGGACCTTGTTGGAGGGACAGAAGTCAAGAGTGAGAGCAGTGGAAATGAGTTATTTGAGAGGAGCATGTGGAGTCAAATGGAGAGAGAGACTGACAAATGAAGAAGTGAAGGAGCATTGTGGTGTGGATGTGGATGTGATAGGAAGCATTAGGAGGAACACATTAAGGTGGTCTGGCCATATGGAGAGGATGGAGAGTGAGAGACTGATGAGGAGAGTGTATGTGAGTGAGGTGGAGGGGGAGAGAGGGAGGGGGAGGCCAAGGATGAGATGGAGGGATGGAGTGGAGAGGAATATGAAAGAGGGGGGTATAACTGGGAGCAGGGCAGTGAAATGGCAGAGAACAGAGCGACATGGAGGCGATTTGTTTGTGGCCACCTTTTACGGGATTAAGGCTGCTGGCAATAAACAGACAGATTACCAGCAAACAATTTAATTCAGTTTATGGGAGCCCTCTTGTACCGAAGCAGTTCGTGGAGGCTACATGTACAGTTTCTTCTTTTCCCTACAGGATCTCTCCTAATGTGAATAATATCATATATGGCAGCAAGAGAAATGAAGTCACTGAATGTACAGTGAGGTTGGATGAGGAGGAAATGGAAAATGTGTGTGTGTTTAAGTTCTTAGGTAGTGTGATAAGTAAGAATGGAACATTAGAGGGTGAAGTGCTTGAAAGGGTACAACAAGGAAGAAAGGTTGCTAGTTCTTTGAAAGCACTGATAAGAAACAAGGAAGTGAGCATGTAAGTGAAAAAGTTACTGCATGACAGTACTGTGATATCAATCCTAAGATATGGAAATGAAGCTTGGATCTTGTTGGAGGGACGCAAGTCAAGGGTGAGGGAAGTGGAAATGAGTTACTGTATTTGTGAGAAGCATGTTGAGTCCATGGAGAGATGACTGACAAATAAGGACGTGAAGGAGCATTGTGGTGTGGATGTGGATGTGATAGGAAGTGTTAGGAGAAACACACTAACATGGTCTGGCCATGTAGAGAGACGATGGAGAGCAAGAGGCTGATGAGGAGAGAGTATGTGAGTGAGATGGAGGGGGGGAGAGGGAGGGGGAGGCCAAGGATGAGAGGGAGGGATGGAGAGGTATATGAGAGAGGGGGTGTGAGCTGGGAGAAGGGCAGTGAAATGGCGAGGGACAGGGCGACAAGGCAATTTGTTCGTGGCCACTCCTTATGAGATTAAGACATCTGGCAATAGATAGACAGAAGGCCAGCAAACAATATACAGTTGTTGTTACACCTCAGTGTAATGCGAGAAACTTGAAAGACAGAGAGAAAACATAATTACTGATATGATATAAGCCTCAGTATCCCAAACAAAACCTGGAAGTCCATAGGCTGCTACTTTGTAAATACGCTGTCTCACTTCTCGGGAACAATCTCGCTGATCCAGTCCAAGTAAGGCTGGTTACCTTGGTCAATCTGGAGAGAAGAAAACATACAATCTATTAAGGGAGTGAAAGACAAGTTTTTAGCAGTATATGGAGAAAGGAAGCGTTTAGTAGTTTGTAAACAAAAACAGTGATGAGGTTCATCCAGAAAGAAGAGAGCAATTAATGGTAATTCCTCAATTATCCGACATAACAGAGCCAAAGGCATATCTGGGTAGGGGCAAAGTTCGGATATGGAGCAATATCCTCAACCCTATACCTATACCCAACTTATATGTACAGTACCCCTCCTAATTTTGGCAGTGTTCTCTGGTCTTTCAGCTGTTTTTAGATATCAAAACACACATTGGAATGTGCAGTACAGTCCTAAACACTAATAAAACAATGTGTAAACAACAACAAAAAACACAAAAACCCTACCTATATGCATAGTACCCCTCCTAATTTCGACAGTGCTCTGTGGTCTTTTGGCTGTTTTTATACACCAAAACACACATTGGAATATGCAATATAATCCTGAACACTAAGGAAACAATGCATAAACAATAAAAATTAACAAATCCACAGTACTTACCACCCAGTGAACAGCACACAGGTGTCATAACCCTAAAGGCTCCAGCAGGTGTACAGGTATCCTATGTGAGCTAGTGGCTGACACTAACTTAGCAAACATCAAAGAACTCCTCCTCCTCCATCAGCTGATGCCAGGTGATGGGTAGGGACGTGTGGCGAGGTGATGGAGCCCTACCCACCTCAGGAGACTCTGAAGACAGCCGTAAACCCACGTCTAACGGTGACTCAGCGGCTGTCGAAGTGCTCCGTTATGGGTCCGAGAGTGAAGACCAGGGTCGACAGGTTGGTGGTGATGGTGGTGGTGGTGGGGAGATGGGGCTGGCGGGCTTGAAGAAGGAGTCGATCTTTGTCTGACGACATGTGCGGTGATCCTGTCGGAGGATGATAGCGGCCCTGACTGCCCACAGATCCATCACCAGCTTGAGTGGGACTAAATGCCTATCGCAATGAGATGCTTGGCATATTCGAGCATCTGCTCGATGCCAGCCCGTAGCGCACCAAGACGTGGGAGTGCTGGAGTGGCGGGGTGGCCAGAGTCAGGGTCCTCGTCCTCATTGCTTTCCTTTGTAAGCCCTGCAGAGACAGTGGCGGCAATCTCATCAGACAACGTTTGATAACCTGGATCGCCATCGTCCAACCAATCCCTCACGTTGTCAACGTCTACATCCTCACCTGCATTTCATAGCCGCAGGTGGAAATCATCCACGTCAAATCCTTCAAAGTCGGGCAAGGCCTCACATCCCTGAAGGAGACAAGACCAACCACGTTCCAGGGTTTTGACAGAGATTTCCTTCCAAGCACTGGCCCAGTTGAACACCGCAGACTTGATGTTGCAACACTGCAGATTTTCCAAGGTCCACTCTCCACATGTGTCGACCCTTTCCTCATCCTCAAGCATCACCATCGCCTCGTCGAGCAGCCTCCATCAGTACAGGCTCTTAGCTGCCACAATAACACCTTGGTCCATTGGTTGAATGAGGGCAGTCATATTAGGTGGCAGAAACATGAACCTAATACGGCCATCATCAGCAACCAAATCCTTCTCCAACAGAAGCGCAGGAGCATTGTCGAGGATCAGGAGAGCCTTCAGCTGGTCATGAGGGATGCCAAGTTCCTTCGTTTGATAACGGATAACTTCCTTGACAAAGTGTCTGTGGAACCAATTTCTGAAGATCTTTATGGTAAATCAGGCCTTCAAAGAATGGTACCACACAACAGGCAGGCTCCATCAACCCACAGAAATAATGTGGCTGTTTTGTGTGTCCAACAATAACGGGTTTGAGGCGGTGCATCAAGATAGCAATGGCACAGCACGACACCGAGACCGGTTGTTTGGACAACTTCCGACCAGGCACAGTCTTCTAATTCTCTTCCTCCAGGGTGTTGGTGGGCAAGGAGTGGTAGGACAGGCCAGGTTCATTAGCACTGTACACTTGACTGAGAGGAAGGCCCTCCTTGATCAGGTGCTGCAGTTTCTGGCGGAACGGCTCGACATCCTCTGCTGCCACGTCCAAAGGCTCGCCAAGTGCTGGCACTGATGGGGAGAAACTGCACTGGGGGTTTTGCACTCGTAAACAGTACAGTACAGTACACAATACAGCACAGGGTAGTTTAACAATCACAATAGAGCATTAGGACATGAGCACTGACAGGCCATTAGCTTTGCAATACAATGCAGTACACTAGCTTGAACAAAGGATGCCACAGAGTTAGTCAATGCCCATTGTTTGGTGACTGCATGGTCGGAGGAGGGGAGCACAAAGGCATGTCTTAACTCTACGACATCCACGGGCGAGAATGAGAGCACGGAGGTACTGTTGGCGTGCCAGATAAGCTACACCCATGACGGATTCTGATAGGCTGACACATAGCAGGCGTTTTCACTGGCTCCTGTGTTTCAGGACTTCCCTGGGGGTGCTTACTACCAACTCACTCGATGTAATGCTGCTCTCAGGTGACTGCTCTTTCCTCCCTTCCTCTGTCTTTCTTTCTTTTTCCTTCTGTCTACGGGTGGCTCTACACTGAGTGACAAACCAAATGGTTACCTGTATACCAGGAAACCATTTACTATGGGTGGTAACCATATAACCAAACTATGGCACCTGGTGGTTTAGCAGGTAATTAAGGTGCTCCAGCTGGATTGAACCAGTGTAGGTTTATATCCAATGGATGGCTGGGGTTTATTGTTCATGTAATGCCACCCAGGGATGAGTGAGGCTGCTCACTCTCATCTTAAATCTCAGGACCAACTTGCCTAGCCCCGGGTTCCTATGCTCCTCATAGGGCAACACAGGATTAGATGACCTATGTATGCCGGCTGGCTTCTGCTTACGAGCTGGCTGAGACCCATCAACGCCGGATGTTGCACTGGATCCCCGGTAAAGTCCCATTTCAGCACAGGATGTTCCATAAAAATTGCTGGATATTGCTTTAATAGAGCCAAGATAGCTGTGCCAGATACTGCGTTGGGCTGGATATTTTGACACCGGATAATAGAGAGTTTACTGTACAATAGGTGCTATGATAAGTATGTGTGGCTTGGCCATGTGAAAAGACTGACACTGACTAAAGGAATATGAATAAACAGGAAGTTAAGTAGGCAACAGAGGACTTATAGAAGGAATGATGGTGAGAGACCAAAAGAGGGCTTAAGGAAGGAATGATGGTTTGACAGCAAGAGAGCTTAAAGAAGGAATGATGGTATGACAGCAATACAGGGCCTAAAGAAGGGATGATAGTATGAGAACAACACAGGGTTTAAAGAAGGGATGATTGTATGAGAGCAAGAGAAGGCTTAAAAACTGGATGATTGTATGAGTTAGGAGGAATCAAACAAGGTGACTTGGCAACCCTGTTACTAAGAGGGTAGTGAACTGCTTGGGGTATACTGGAGTGATCAGAAGGGTCTGAATGTGGGTTTTTAATTTATATGAGGCAGCCAACTTCTTCCTTCACCTTTATCATACTTTTTTTTTCGTGTCTGCCCTCTTCCTATTTCTCCCATCTTTTCTGTAACTTTATTACTCTTCTCTCCTTCTCAGGTGGTTTTACACTGAGTGAAAAGCCAAATGATTTCCTGTAATCCAGGAAACCATTTACAACACTGGATGGTAACCATATAACCAACCATACGTGTTCCCTACGTGTAAACAAGTGGGTTGGCAGAGGGTTAGTGCCCCTCATACTATGGTGTCTAGCTATAAACAGATTGATAAAATATAGAATGGACAGCAAGTGGATGTCACATGAAGTTGTACTATCTAGCTTTTCAGTGTTACCTTTGCAAGCATAAGGAACGGGGGGGAGGGATGCATAATGTGTTACTGCTATTATTATTTTCTCCTCACTACTTAACTGCTGTTTTATGCTCTAAATCTTGGATGAGTATAAAAAACATCTTAAATTTCAAGGAATGTTTACTGATATTGTACTTGATATCTTCATACTGAAACTACAGTAATATGCAGTGAAACCATATATAGTCCCAGAGAGTATATGAGTATTTACTGGACTCACCTTAGATGAGATGACTTCACAAACATCATATGGATGGTTTTCTTTCACATACTTAGTCAATTCCTCCAGTCGAGATGTTCGTGTTTTTATCATCTGTGGGGAAGGACATCTTACACTGCTTATAGTAAAAGTAAATGCCACAGCAAATTGCTTCTGAATAGACACTGTACTCCAAACTGAGGTAAAGTACCTATAAGCTGATTTAACAAATTATATTTTGCCTTTTAAAAAATTCATGCATTTGTAATGGTATACTGAAAGAAAATGAATACAGTACAACATACGAATTAGCAGTAATCACCAGTAAATTAGGTACCCCTACTGGTAGTATCCATTTGGGACTGAATTTTCAACAATCATGAATATCCAGAAATGATTAAGTAGCACATATTGTGTGCTGCAGTTGTGTGATTTAACCCCTTATGGGTGGGCAACTTACCGATTATACAACATGTGAGGCAGCACATTTTCGGAAAAATAAAGTATAAAAGAATAAGCCTAAAACATGCATAAATTGATGAAAATGGATGAAAAACAAAGGTAAGAGGTGTTACTTAAGCGGTAATACGTCTCTGCTGGCTGTGGGAGGAGGAGGGGAGGAGCGCGGGCAAGCAACATATCGCCAAGTGCGTCTGGGGCGAGGCTAGTGAACTTTTCACTCATTTTCTTTTTCTTCATCACTGAACACTAATGTTATCATTTATGCATTCTTTACACTGTTCATTGTCTTCAAAATCTTACGTATGTGTTTTCTATTTTACTTGAACACTTATATCAATAAAACTTATGTATGTATATTCTGTTTTACTTGAACAACTATAATATTGGAACTTAAGTATGTATATTCTATTTTACTTGTTTCAAGGCTTGGATGGGGAGAGGGCAGGACAGTACGTGACAAGGATGCCTTATCACCCAATTTCACCAATAAATTAGGACTGAAAATGGGCGGACGTTACGTAATGACGCCCGCCAGCTCACACATGGGTGTTACCTAATGTCGCCCTCCTGTTAGGGGTTAAAAAAGATATGCATAACAATAAATAAAGGTACCATGCTGATGGGTCCTTGTCTGCAATATGTTAGGAGTGTAATGCTGTACGGTAATGAGACCTGGGCAATAAATGAAGAAAATATTCAGAGGCCCAAATGTACAAAGATTATAATGAGTAGATGGATGTGTAGTGTGTGCATGAATGGCTGGCTGGGAGGAGGGGGGGGTTAGAATTGCAAACAAAGAGTTGAAAGGGAGGGCATGACTTAAAAGTATACTGTAGTGTTGTGATTGTTTGGACATGTGAAGAGGACAGAGGATGTCAACTGGGTGAGGATGGTTGTTGTTGATCAACCACAGTCTGTTTGGCCAGGCAGATCCATCAACAGCAGGCAAGCCACTGCCCTTACAGGGCTGTCCCATGCAATTAACTGATGTGCCCTTGCAACTGACAGTGCTTTACCACAGTGAGGTGCAGTGAAAAGCATGAAGGTTTGGTTTCTGGATGGTGGGTGAATTTGCATTTCTCCACCCAGTTAACAGGCACCATAGCAGGCTCCACTTCACCCTGTAAGTTGGTTTTATGGTTACCACCCAGCACTGTAAATGGTTTCCTGGGTTACAGGAAACCATTAAGCTTGTCATTCAGTGCCGAGCCACCTGAAGTAGAAAGAGAATAATAAAAAGAGACAGGAAGGAAAGGGTGAAGTATGAAGAGAGAAGGTCAGTCACAGAGGCAGTGAGAAAGGGTTCGATGAAACAGGCAGCACTACATCAAGTGAATGGGTGATGGTCACCACCACCTACCGTGAGGAGGGGAAGAGGTGTGAATGGTGATGCCTGAGGGCAGGGCTGCTAGAGCCAGACTGAAAAACACCTGGAACAAGGTCACAGAGTGTGACCTCAGGGATAAGGGAATGAATAGAGTTGCTGATGGAAGACTGAACAGTGTGGAGAGCCACCATTACATGACCAAGGCCAATGCATGCAAGCATGTTGGAGCCTTTTTAAACAAAGGACAAAGGAAGTGGTAAACAGGAGTGAAAGGTAAAGTGTGGTGGACCCTCAGTAACCATGGTCAACAATACAGTGATGTCATGGTAGGTACAGCAACTTACCATTAAGACCTCTGGATCCTCATTAATCTCCTCCTTCCACTCATACCTGGTGGATGGGATAACTCATCAATATCTCAATAAAAACAGTACATACAGTATGCACACCTGAATCTGGGACAGCATTAGCTGTAAATGGTCACTACATTTTCCGACATCCATGCAGCATAATAATCATTTGGCCATTTCAGCTAAAAATTGGTATCCCAATTTTGGTGAACCAAGCCATACCTCTGCTACACAATGATACTGTCCCACCTTCATGTGTGACATATGTACTGTGCCAAGCCAGTACACACTTACACACATGTTAAGTAACCACCATACATTATTTCTGATAATTAGAAAAGCCAGTTGACATATTATAGTACTTTTAACAAAAGCATAAACCGTTACAGTATGGTGACCTATCTTGCAACCAGTACAGAATTTCACAGCTTAACAAAAACATCATGACTGCTTTAGAAGCCATCTCCAGTCACTCCCCTCATGACTGGATGGCCACTAAAGTCAAATAAAACAGCCAGGAGGTGGCAAGATTAAAATAAAATTAGGCATCACTGCACTCTAAGGGTTTGTAACAGTGTACATTGTTACCATAGTCTTTCTATTGCCAGACACCTCAATCTCGTAAGGAGTTGCCACAAACAAATCGCCTCCTTGTAGCCCTGTCCACACCAGTTCATTGCCCTGCTCCCAGCTCACACCCCCTTTCATATACCTCTCCACTCCATCCTTTCATCTCATCCTCGGCCTCCTCCTCCCTTTCCCCCCCCTTCCACCTCACTCATATACACTCTCCTCGTTAGTCTCTCGCTCTCCATCCTCTCCACATGGCCAAACCACCTCAATGTATTTCTCCTAATGCTTTCTATCACATCCACATCCACACCACAACGCTCCTTCACTTCCTCATTTGTCAGTCTCTCTCTCCACGTAACTCCACATGTTCCTCTCAAATAACCCATTTCCACTGCTCTCACTCTTGACTTGTGTCCTTCCAACAAGGTCCAAGCTTCACGTCCATACATTAGGGCTAGGCTGAGAATTTTTTACTTCCATGCTCACTAACCTGTTTCTTATCACTGCTTTCAAAGAACCAGCAACCTTTCTTCTCTGTTGTACCCTTTCAAGCATTTCACCCTCTAAACTTCCATCCTCACTCATTACACTACCCAAGTACTTAAATGCACTAATTTTCCATTTCCTCCTCATTCAGCCTCTCTGTACAATAAGTGGCTTCATTTCTCTCAAAGACAATAACTTTACGCTTCCTACATTCACATTGAGATTCTGCTTCTTAAACACTCTCCCAAATTCATTCACCAAGCCTTGCAGTTCCCCTTCGTCTTCACCTAATACAGTAACATCTTCAAACAACAGTACAGGGGGTTTCCAAACACTGCCCTCTCTCATTAAGGTTGCTCCAATATCCACTGCTCTACCTTGTACCTCTTTTATAACCCCATCTATATACTGACTGAACAATCACAGGGGCAAGACATCCCTGTTTCAATCCAACATTCAAGCAGAAAAAAATCACTCAGTTCACTATCCACAAGCACTACAGCCTCAGCCCCCTCACATATACTTTTCACTGCATTCAACAACTTCCCATTTACTCCGTATACTCTTAACCCCACCGTTACCGAACCCCCAAGCAAATGTAAACAAGACATTCCCCTGCTGCACCTACCCCAACTCACTCATCCACATCATACGTAGGGTAGTCTTCAGCTTATTGCCACACTTACCCTATTCACACTGTTATTTATTTTTATGTTTTCTACCACATAAACTCCACATGATATCATTTGAGTAAAAAAATATATATATACTTTTTACTTGAATTCATGTATGCTGCAATAAAACATTTATACTCAGGTAAGTGGTAAATATAGTAGCCTGAAAATCACTGCATGCACAGAATAGTGATATACTTATTTACCTTGCAAAGGATGTTGCTGTAATGCTAAAACTGGATGGTCTTGTGTGCCCCAAAAACGCTGAGTAAAGTGTGTGGCTTGGCTACCAACTGCACTGGCTGGGGAGGCAGGAGGGCTACATGACTCACCACTGGCCGCAGACGTTTCAATACCCTCGTCATACTACTGTCACTTCCGACTTCACTAACATTTTCTGGGTCAAACTCAGTATCATCACCTTCCACTGAATCATCAAAGAACTCCAAATCACTCACTGACCCACCGTCATATTCATCCTCACTATCAGACGGTGGCAACTGCTCCATAACTGCGTAATGAATCACACACTCTTCTCCCCTAAAGCAACGCAAGCGGTACTGAATTTGAGGGAAGCCAGCGACTGATATAAATAGATCTGGGAGGCCTGAGTTGCCAAATATATGGAATGTTAATTTGATAAATATAAATGAAATATTATGATTGGTGTGTAGAAATTGCATCACAGAAATGGCAGTATGTGAGTGGTTGAAGTTCATGACCTTTCTTTGACGTATGGATCGCACCAGCAGTGGCTGGAGCTCTCTGTTTACAAACACAGACACAACTCCCACCACGTGGATGCACATAACCCATAAACCGAGTCCTTGGGAGCCCTGAATACACACAGGTTATAACTGTATCATGTGCGTGTCACAGGGGGGCACACCCGGTGCAGCATGTGCGCATTAAATGGTGACATGCACGTGTCACACAACACATTTCTGGTAATGATGGGGTTAATACTTTTCACATTCCTTGTCTATCCACCCTGTCATATGCTTTCTCCAAATCCATGAAGGGTGCATATAACTTCCCTTCTCTAGAAACTTTTCCACTTAAGAT